>CM076584.1:1055333395-1055518484 GCA_034641835.2 Pinus albicaulis | reverse complement strand
ATGGGACTAGTGTGATATCCTCACATGAGGGGGTAGAGCTCAAGCTAACTTGGATTTTAATTAAAATTAAACCCTTTTCACTTTTTTTCATTTTAACATTTGGCATATTCTCTTTATTCCTTTCTTTTTGCAACTACATCAACCTCTAGGAAATTACAAGTCCCTCTTCTCATAAGAGAGACAAGCAGTGAACTAGTACAAGAAACTAAAAACAACCAACCTAAAATAAAGGAAAATAAAGAAATGAATATATGGAAAGTGTTCAGTATGGATACACTATCTCTATATAGGGTTCCTATTCATGCCCCTCCTTGACAGTGAAGGAAAATCCCTAGGGTTGTTACATTGGACTAGGAGGAAAAGATGATCACCAAGATGAAATAAGACAACAGGTATAATTTCCAAACATTGTGATCCATTATCCAAATTCAACCCCTGATCCTCAAATTCCTAATACATTGAATGTAAACACTTCATATGAAACAATGGATAATGTAGCTCACATATATTGAATCACAATTATCAGATGAGAATGACGGTAAAGTGGATAATAATGGGATATAAGAGACATCTAAAGAGTTGTGATCTTTTCTCGGACCATTTTATACAATGTGGATCATGTAAATATGATCTCCTCTAGTTACACCTAGGCGAAAGGGGGTAATTAGTAGTATATTTCTAGTTTCAACATATGGTTGATGGGTATATTCTATAAATTATTGCATATTACTACCAATATTTCTCAAGGGCACTGGAACACATTTTGAAAGGGATACACATATTATCGGAAGTAAATATAACTCATGATTTAAGATGAGTAAGTATTTTAAATTTTTTCTCCTTGTGGTGGGATCACAACTTATGGGAGTATCCCTCTTCTCATGAGGGAGTTTAATTCCATTTTTTGGCACCTGTTGCAAAGAGATCCTCTTACATATAATGTATTTATGATAATACTTATAAATTCTACATAAGGTGAACTCATCAAAGAGATATTATTTTTACAAGTGTCACATTATTCCTTTCATAGGCTCATTGATTAGGTTTTATCTTTAGTATATGTTGGATGCATTACTGGTTGATATTCCTAAGGATATGGATCACTTCATTTGATGATATTATTAACAAATCATAATCCCCTTCCTAGCCTTATTTAGTAAATAAGAGGAGGGCACACTAGGTTGAGTAGTTTAATGATTGAGTTTGCTAGTGTGATTGTTATAAGTTGTTTTATTTTGTAATATTTCTATTGATGTGAATGAGAAGAATATGACCATTGCTCCATAATTATAGATTATTGTCATCTACATTAATTCTACATATTTATATATATAGTTGTTGTTTCATGCAATTATTATATCACTTCCCAATATGTGGTATCTACACTTTTAATTTTTCCATTCAACTCTTTTGCTTCTACAAATCTAAAATTTTCATTGGTATTTTGGACTTTCATTTTTAGTTGAAGGATAAATTATTTAAGTCCAAATTTGTGTAACATATGGATGTAATATTATATGATGGTATTAGAGAAGTGCATATGATATTATCTATATTCATTTATGTAATGGGACGCTACCTATGATTAGGAGTTGTCAAAGAACCGTAGTGGGTGTGATAAAATAGATTCTTGAGAGTTTGGACTGTGACTAATATTCCTAAGATGAGTGTCTTTTAACCTATGATAGGTTTATTTTGTTGTTGTATCCATCTTATAAAGTGTATTCCAGGGTTTGAATGGTGTCTACTCTTGATCTTAGTGAATGTGGCTGTCTAATGGGTGTCTGATACAACTTTGCATATTGAAAGTGATGAAAATAAATGTTGTTGGAGGAGATATATCTTTGACAAATTGTAGAAGGGATTTTAATGGTTCATTGGTACTTTTTTAGCTACACATAAGAAGAGTGTTGTCGAAACAATGATAATCCCAATACATACAATGAAGGATCATTTGTCCCTCATGTTGCATGGTTGAATATGATGACATATATGTAGTGTTTATCACTATATATAAATGTGGAAATACAAATTGAAAATTTCTAATGAATAATCAACCCACTCACAGAAAATGCTTACTTAATGAATATTTCCTAGATGAAATCTCAACTCGTAGCCAACTAGATGAAGATAAAAATTGAAGAGTTAGTGTTAATTGCATTAAATGGGCTCTCAAAACCATAGGGATAGTTTGTGCAGTATGTTTTTGGTTGTGAGCACATGCCTAACTTTTAGATGCTCTAGGACGCCTTCATCCAAGAGGAGACAAGAAGAGAAACAATATTAGTGACAAAGAATGAGATCTTGGACTATGCCCTTATCAATAAAGTGAGAAGAAGAGGAAAGAAGGGAGGACCAAATAAGGGCCACAATGAACACTCGTGTTCCTTATACCGTGGGAAGAAAGAATTAATTCATGTGAAGTGTTTCAAGTGCTATAATATGGCCCACTATGAATCTCATTGTCCTAAGAAGAAGAAGGAAAAGAACAAGTAATAAACACAATTTATAGGGAGTAAAGATGGTTGTAGTCAAAGATAACGAGTTAGCATCCAACCTTGAGAGTCATATCCATGATATTTTTTTATGCCTTTAAAATAACACCATATTTGGTGTAGGGTTCTATCTGGACAACGGAGCATCTAAAAACATGGAATTTAAGAAGGACTTAAGTATACTTCAAGAGTAATAGGTCAAAATAAAAATGAAGTTTGGAAATGATAACACCTACTAATTACTAGACTAAGATATATCTCTTTCAACATTCCATCAAGTGATGTTCTATAATTGATTAGTATTTTTTTATGTTCCTAGTTTAAATAAGAACCTTTTTGCAGTTTCCCCCACACTAAAAATTAGGTGTGTGCCTGAATCTTATGATAAGCAAGTGAGCATAAAATATTGCATCTAGAAGAAGTTTTAGACAAAGGTGTGAATGAAGGTGGTTTGCATATGTTGCTTGCAGATCCAATAAAACAATGTGCTTTAGTGCATGATAATGACAAGATGGGAGAGATTTGGAGCAAAAAATTTAGTCACCTACACTATAAAGCATGTCCTCTTGACAAAGTTTATGAAGGGATTGTTGGATTTCAAGAAAAATAAGGGAGAGGTGTGCAATGGTTGTGCACTTGGTAAGCATGATAAGACTAATTTTCCAAGAAGTAAAGATAGATCAAGAGATATTCTTAATATAATTTAATTATAAGTATGAGGAATTATGTCATCAACTTATTTAACATTTTATATTTATTTTGTTTCACTTATTTATGATTCCTCAAGGAGGACCTTGATTTACTTTATGAAGAATAGGGATGAAGTATTGAGGAAGTTTCAAGAGTCTAAACTTATTATGGATAATCAAGTAGGTAAATATCAAAGCATTAAGGTCTTATAATGGAGGATTTGACACCTCTAAATAATTTGATGTGTTGTGTATGGAATTAGGAATCAAGAGGCGGCAAATAATACCTTGCGACCCACCATAGAATGAGGTTGCAAAAAGGAACAACTAGTCCATCGTACAAAAAATCAAGGCCATGATTGATGACTTGAATTTTCTCATATCTCTTTTGGAAAATGCATGTAATATAGTTGTATACATTCTAAATAAATATCCTCATAAGACATTGAATGGAAATACATTGATAGAATATTTTACTAGTGAGAAATTACAGCTTCAACAATTTTGTGTATTTGGTTGTCCTGTTTATATTCATATGCTTAGTGAGAAGAGAACTAACTTGGAACCTTGAGTGCCAAGGTTAATTTTATGGGGTAAATAAAAAAATACAAGGCCTATTATATCTACATTACAATGCAATCAAAGATAGTGGTAACTAATGATATAAATTTTCATGAGGATAGATGGTTGTCAAGTTCCCAAGAGCCTACCAAAGAAATTTTGGAAGGTGACAAGGTGGTTTATTTGATGTTTGATCTAGAGGCTGAATTAAATTTATATTTAGATCACCAAGATCCTATTTTAAAGGAAAAATTATTATTACACTCCATTTCAATTAGGAAACTGAGATGTTTTATCGAAACATTGAAGGAAGAAGAGAAAGTGGGAAAACCTAGGTCTACTTAAAGTGTGATTCACCCACCTAGAGGATATCCTTCATATGTTGCACTAATATTATTTTTATTTTTATTTTTTATTTTTTATTTTATTTTTTCGTCTTTGATGTGTTATTCCAATTTTAAGTAGGATAACGCAGGGTAGGTATGGTAGGATGCCAAGGTTTAGGAATATAACTCCATATTGAAGAATCACATATGGGAGAATATGTTGAGAATAATGAGGAAATATGTGATAGATTCAAAGTGGCTATACATGGTTAAACATGTGGCATATAGTTGAGTAGAGAAGCATAATATAAAATTTTTAGCAACAAGGTTTCATCAAGGAGAAGGAGTTTACTATGAGGATACTTTCAGCCCATTTGAAAGGTATACTTCTATTTGAATCATTATTTCTATTATATCATTTTTTAATTATTATTTGTACTGGATGGTTGTAAACAATGCATTTTTTAATTGTTTTATTGAAGAACAAATATACATTAATAATGCAAGAGGTTTTAGGTGCATGGGTGATATACTCATGTGTGTGGGTTAAAAAGACCCTTCATGGGGCTAAAGTAGGCACCACATGCATGGTACTCAAGGAATAATGAGTACTTATTGAAGTTGAAATTCACTAAAATTATAACAAGTATAAATCTATATTACTTATATACTAAATACAATTTTCTTGTTTTTCCATGTATTTAGATTATCTCATTCTTCCAACTAGTTCTAAGAAGCTCATTGTATGGCGCAAAGAAGAATATGGCAAGAAAATATGACATGAAGGATGTCACCCTTATGCATTACTTTTTGGATCTAGAAGTTTGCTAGGGTGTAATTGAAGTCTCATTTAGAAAGGGAAGTATACAATGGAGACTATTGTTGGTCTAATTTAAGGGTTTAAATTAGATCATCAATTATTTTATCAATCTGGTTTTCGTAATCTTAGAATCACCCCAACATATATGTTTTAGAGGAAATTTCTGCGAGTTTAACACCTAGCTAGTGTGAAACCTTGAGTATTATTTCCAAGCAGCCTTCATTCTCCCTTACAGGAGAAGGATTCAAAAATCCTTCAGTGGCAAGATTAACACTTTGAGATTATCAATTTTCCTTAATGAATCAAATAGCAGCAAATCAGTCATACATGAAATGAACAATTTTTGACAAGTCCAGTTATTGATTGTGAAAGAAATATAAAGTCCTCTTACAAGGAGTCAATTCATAATATCTCTCAATCAAACATATCAATAATAACTTAATCAAAACATAAATAAGATAAGCAAACTTGGATAAGTCTAGCCTATTGACAGTGAAAGAAATATGAAGCTCTCTTACGAGAGGTCAACTCATAATATCCCGTTATCAAACATTTAATAAGAACTTACCCAAAATTTTAATATACTGAAATGAAGGTACATCAACCTAAAATGAAAGTACAATAAACTGGAATGAAAGTACAACAGACTGAAACTATACCAAACAAGGAGAAACTAATGCACAAGATCGGCAATGGGGGCCCTCCACGCTTCCGCTGCACAACTTAGATGAATATAAACTCATAAGAATTTATAAATCTGATCAAACATCATCCATCAAGCATAATAGAAGAAAAAGAAATCTGAACCAACTCCTTTCACTAATTTGTAAAAAGTCTCCAAATTCACATAGTTAAAGAGATAGATTTCATCCTCTAAATATCACATATTTATACAAGTTTTTGGTAACTAATTAACTAAAATTACTCAAATACATTTAAAATATCCTTGGATAAGGCCTACAAGTCGAATTCAGTACTGATATCTCTAAAATCTGGGAAAAAACCTTTAAAATCACATTCTGCCCATATTTCATGCTCAAATCAGGGGATATTTCTGAACAGTTAGTGCAATCTGGTTGGCAGTGCAAACCAAGAAAGTCCGTCATGGTACGCTCAGGTTTGAGCCCAGGTGTCTTGAAACCATTACTTCAAACGAGCCATTATAAGCTTTTCTAGTTTTGTCCGAATTTAATTTTAATGCTCAATTTTGGTAAAAACACTTAAAAAGAAAAAGACATAGTTTAGTTACCTTGGTATACATTAGAAGGTATAAAAAATGATGAAAAGAATGGGTGTGGCAAAAAGAGTCAAAACTGAGAGCCAACATCCCCCCTTGCTGATCTTGAAGCATGTCCTCATGCTTGCCTAGTCCTTTTGGACCTCCTTCCTCCTTTACTTGTATGAAGTAGTGGCCTTTGCTTGTATTTCTCGAAGAAGTATAAAAACTCTCTCCATTTCCTCCTCTTTCAATTCAATTGGAGTTGCCCCTTTATTTTCCTAAAAGGATCTTGAATTTGAGCACATCCAAGGATTAACTGAACTCTTTTCCATGTGAATCATGTCTATTACCATAGTTTTGAAGGTGTATCAAAGATTCCTTTGATGTTGAAAGAGGGTATCTTTATTTAAATCCTATTAATGTCCTTATGCATCCCATACATTTTTGTTAACCAAGCTATAATTTCCATTTCTCAATGCCTAGTAACCAAAACCATTTTTCTTGCCCAATTCATGATATTGATCTTCTTTCCAAAAATATTTCCAAATCAATGTTCATTATATTCTAGCAATGTCATTAATAAAACCATACTAGCCTCACTTGATATTAAAAATGCATATCTTTGACATTCACAACCTCCCCTCAAGGAATTTGCATGATACTCCAGAGTCCAAAATATTAATATTTTCTTAGAACAATATTGCAGACTCTTCATTTAAGATAATCTTACAGGAACATTATACTAGTTAGAGATGCAAAAAATAGTTCCATGAAGGTTGAATAAACCATAAAATAAAGGCAGAGCGTTTACACATAAAAGATGGTAGCTTTGTTGCTATACAATATGGTGGAGGTAAGCAACATTCATCAGTTGCTCTCACATAGTAAGATCTTTCTTGTTCACCAATTGTTACGATTAGAATAATATTTTCCTTTCTCTACATTGTTATTAGGCCAGATTCTCTAAATATAAGCAAATTTATAATTTGTACTGATATGAATAGTTAAGGAATACCTTTCCATCAAAATTGACAAGAAGTACCTAGTCTTGGTAACTGGTCGAGATCTACTTCTTTCCATTCTACAAAAGCATCAGGCAGCAACTGTTGAAAGAAATCCAAGAAAATGATCCACTCTTCCTCGCTTATTTGAGACAAATCAAAATGAACTTGATTTTCATTGCAGTCTCGAGCCTTCCTTTTCAACTCAAGGAAGCTCACTCCTCTCATGTCTGTCATTATTCAAAATTCTTATATCAAGAATACCAATTATATGCACAACTCCAACAGGAAAGCGAGTAGTGTCATGTTATTTCTTTTGAACTCAATAAGCAGCTCCCTAGATATTGAATTCCCCTAAAATTCTTGTGTATTTGTTCATGTTCCAAATTTTTAACAAGTACTATTTTGCCCACACAATCTACAAAATAAGGGTCGAAAGAACCAGTAAAGTATCCCAAATAACAATGAATTTGAGAAAATTGTCTACAATGAGCCTAATTGGGCCCGTTCTGAAGAAAACCCATGTTTTGGTTTTTCAAATTTCACTTTCGTTTGCTCATAAAACACCA
This sequence comes from Pinus albicaulis, assembly GCA_034641835.2. Taxonomy (NCBI): domain Eukaryota; kingdom Viridiplantae; phylum Streptophyta; class Pinopsida; order Pinales; family Pinaceae; genus Pinus; species Pinus albicaulis. Next base: position 1,055,510,804 of record CM076584.1, on the reverse strand, counting down.
CGAAAAATAGTGTCTTCTTAAAAATTTCGAATTTTTGGAGAATCATGACCACTGTACCTTTGTATCCATTTATAAATTTATATCTTTTTGTATTGAGTCCCTTTACATCCTTCTCTGCAAAAATTTAAGAGTTCCTTTAATTAAAAATGAAATATGGCCTTTACATACCAGTTTGCTTGATGATGGAAATGGTTTATTGTTGTTACTGTCACAAACATTGTTGCTATACCCTTGTCATAAGTCAACAAAACCACTTGCTCAACACTCTGTGTTTTATTTATTCTCCTGTGTTACCCGTAAACTAATTCCAAAATCCACGAGATTTCATGAAAACCCTCTGTTGACACGTTATAAACATGAGTTTTTCCATAAATTTCATAATTTCGGTATGAGGATTTTGATGCTAAAATTTCGGGATTTCTCACCTTGAGAGAGAGTTATGACTAAGTCTTCTAGGCTATCATTATCTGTTATGCCTCAAATCTCGTATTCTACAACCATTTTTCCCAAAGAGTTCAACTCCTTTGAGATATTTTACAGCCTAAAAAAAACGATTCGAAATTGGTTTTCGTTTTTTTTAACCTTCATCTTCCTGTAGCTTCATTGTTCACTTCCTCAACTCCATTCCAAAGTTTGACTATAGGTTTTGATTTCCTGAGAAGTATGGCTCAAATTACTGGGATTATAGTTTGAATGTCCAAGCGTGCTTCAATTTTTTTTTTTATTGTTTCAATTTCTCGTTTTGTTTTTTAACACTCCCCTCTTCTCATAGCATAAAAATGCTACATATAATTTGATGATTCATTTTTCTTTGTACTCCACAATACAGGTTACTCATTTCATTATCACCTTGCTTCTCCGCTTATCATTCTTTGAAATGATGTACTCCACAACTTCAAGTTTATGATTTTTTAGATAAGCGTGTCATATGTTACAAATTGTCCATTATGATGCGATTTGGCATGTTTAACTATAATCGATTCCTCTCATGTACAAGTCTTGTTTTTGCAATAGTTTGACATTATGAAGTTTGTATAGAAGTCATCAGTGAGTACTTGGTTGTTCAACAGACCAATTTCATGTCAATTTTGACTTTTTGTAACAGTATTCCAAGTTTTTATGATAAGAACAAGGCTATCCTTATCTTATGACTTTTCTCGAAGCTGTCTTTGTGAGAAAACAAGGATGATTTTATTGTTTTGCGGGAAAAAAAATGAGGCTATCTTTATGTGGAAATTAGGATAATCATTTTGTATCTTTGGCATGATAACTCAATATTTTCCCCTGCTCATTTCTATTCAGCAATTTTTTTTTTTAATGAAGGCTTTGTTTGTCACTATGCAGTCATGAAATAAATTCATTAATTTTCTCTTGACTCTCTTTTATAGCCTCTTGTATACAATCTTTTGGATCTTATTTTCCATATGTGATTCTGAAAGATTGTTTCTTTAAATGACCACTTCAGGGTCATTTCAAAACTTATGATGTCTTTAAAAACATAGTATCTCTTTTCTTTTTGCTTCAATGTAATGGGTGCCTTATTTAAAATAGGGAATTCTTACAAGATTTGACCTTGAAATACTACCTTCCTTCAACTGATTGCATAACTAATGATAGGTACAAGGCTTTACATAGGTTTTTGATAAGTACAGAGTTTTAAAAATAGAGCTTCCTTTCAATTATCCTTATTCACTCTGACTTACAAATTACTTTGATTTTGATACTAACCCCCATGTTTTATTGCTTTTGCAGAGAACACTTTCTTCTTCCTCTTTTCAATCATCTTGTCTTGTTTTTGCAGGAAAGGAAAGGAGGTTTTCTCTCCCATTTTGACTTGATATTTAAGGAAAATGGTAGCATAGAAAGGGTTTATGGAAGGATTTATGTAGGAAAAAAAGGTTGTATGTAGGAATGGGAGAATATTATCTATGAACCAAGGTTGACTAGTCTTTAAATTACAAGTGTTATTTCAAAATAAAAAACATTAAAATAGAATTTAACTTACAGAACTTTTTCATCCATTCCTTTGTTGTAGAATTAGCTCCTCGTGGCAGCGACTCTTTTGTAGAAGTGGCTTATTTGTAGATGTGGCTCCTTTGTTGCTCTTTGAGATGAAGTAGTCTTTCCAACATCTTCTTTATTTGTTATTTAAAATGAAGCCCTTTTTTATATAGGTCCCTTCTGATTGACTTTATACAGGTCCCTTTTGTAACTCTTTATGAAATATTGTGGTTGCTTCAGGTCCCTTCTACTATTCCTTATGAATTCTTGTGGCTACTTTAGGTCCCTTCTGCATTTGTTTTGAAATCTCTTCAGGTCCCGTCTGCAATTCTTCATGAAGTTGTGCTTAAATTTGAAGTAGCTTAAAGTTGAATCTTTGACAAGAATACAAGGTTTGAGATGGAAAGGATAAAAAATCATTGATGCTTTTTTTTCCTTCTCCCCCTTGCTTATTCTGAGACTTGTCCTAACGTCTTTAAATTTATTTTGCAGAGAAGAAAATATTCAATATTATCTTGAAAATCATAATAAAATGAAATGAAGTAGAACCATTTTTTTTAGAATTAATACTAACCAAGTAACTTGGTTTTCAAGTATGAATTCAGGTTTGTACTGTGCCAGAAACCTAGATTTTCACAGCCAAACCCCTTTATTATTTTTTACCCTTTTTTATTATTACTATTTGAAGGTAGGGAAGTGGGGTATAATGGAGTAGGGAAGTGTGGAAAACTTATGAAAGTAAGTTAGGTTGAAGTCATGATCTAGGAGTAGATAGATAGATGGATATAGGTCTAGACTTCAAAATGGATGTTCATGGAGCTTAGAATACTATATGGATGATGAATGAAACCATGCAAAATATGAAATATGGAAGGTTTATTTGGAAATGGATGTGACTTGGAAATGAACTTGTATTCTTCTTCTGTTGATTGGCTTCATGTATTTTTCCTTTATCTCGATCCCTCTTATAAGATTGTTGGCGTTGTTGGTCAGCAACTAAAGACAATCTTCAAGAGCTTTGAGTTTCTTTGGATAAAATCAACATCAGGAAAATTTATTCTTTGTTTTTACTTGAATATTTTCATTTCATATTCGTAGATATGAATTTTTAAAGATTGGCTTTGAAAATTCCTTCGTCTATGCAGTTGACTCCCTAAATATTCCAGGGACCTGCAAAAACATAACACTTGCATGTAGTACAATATTAGATGATGGAGGAAGAGAGGTATACAGTATATCTTCTTCCAATAAGTATGTAAAATAATTACAAGTAATTCTTTGAAAACAAGTCAAAAGATGATATACAAATAAAATGAATTTGTTTACCCCTTGAAGAATAGTGGCCATCCTAGACCTCCTAGTGGTATTTTGTTTACAAAATATTTGATTTATGTTCTATTAGAGTGATTCCCAAGCCAGGTTAAAGCGAATGCATATGTATACTTCCAGTATAAACAGGTTTTCAAAATGGTTTATGACAATATGCTAAAACTTATGAAGAGTACCATGTTTGATATAGTAGTTTGCAAATTTTTAACTAGACCAACAGTCACTATTTGGAGTGTAGATTTTTCGTTAAAGATCAGATCGATGTGATTTCACTTGAAGATTAAAGTATATTCATTTTTTTCTATCCAATAGAAACAGGTTTTTAAATCCTTAGGTTTGATATCACAAAATTGTTGATGAACAGACCCAGGAGGCAGAATTTTAATATGATGATTTGAAGACATGCAGTCACTAAATATGTCAAAAAAATTTCATTTGACCTCCAAATGAGATGATTAAAATTGTGTATTAATATAGACTTGAATATTTATCTCCCATATAAATAGGTTTTGAAAAGAATATGATTTGGTATGTGAAATATGCCAATGAACAGTCAATACCTAGAATTGTCACCATGCATATTTTGCGACAAGCAGTTAGTATTTTGAGCAGAATTTTTTCATATGACGTCGGATTGAGATGATTAAAATTGAGTTAGAAACTATATTACAAGGGCTATCTTCCCTATAAATATCATGTAAAAATGTTTCTATTAGACCCCTCAAATCAAGGTTGTACTAACTCTGTCCTTAAAATTTCACTTGAGACCCAATTTTTATTTTAATCATATATTTTTAACTTGTGATCCAAATTGAAAATTTCAAAATGGATTTAAAAACTAGATTTCAAGAGATATATTTTTTAGATAAAAAAACATGCTTCGAGAATGATCCTATATGGTTACCCGAAATAGGATTTTCCTTACTACATTTTGCCATGAAATCCTTCCAAATGAGTTTTGAACAATGATTTGAAGACTTATTCGTAAGAGTTTGAACCAAAAGTCTTATTGTGAACTCATTCTATTTATTTATTTTATTATATTATATCCTACTCTATTATATAAAAATAATTCATTCTCTCAAGAGAATTTCCAATGCATCCATTTGTGTAGTAAGATCATAAGTAGACTCACATCCAAGTTTGAAAAATATACTTTAATGTATGCTTAGACATGAAAAATTTGTTGATCATAAAGACTTGATGATAAGTAATGTTTAAAAATGGAGTGGTGTTGTGGCCTAATGACTAGTTGAAACCAAATTTTGAAATTATCTTTGTTTTCTTGTCTCTCCTTAATTGTCATAGCACAAAGCTCTTCTTGTGGCACTTGTTCAAAATATTGAATGCACAAGGTATCTTGTTATATACCTGCTATAAATTCTTCAATTTCTGGCTCTAATGTTTGATCTTCATTGCATGTGACCCATGACTCATTCAAATCCTTACAAATATAGCTAGAAGAAATTTTTAGGTTCTTTTTTTGTGGATCCTCTTCATGAATGTTTTGTTCCTTTTCTGTCTTTTTAAATGAAGATTCATCCCTAGTGACCATTCTAAATTGTGGACAAGGATTAAGGAAGATCCTTGTGGTGGCATACCCTCCTTCTCTAAATGACTTCTTTAACATCATGTTTTTCAAATGGATTTTGTAGTTAGTGAGTTTTTATTAGTGGTTTGGGGTTTTGTTTTGGGATCTACCTTTCTAAATTCTTTCCCTAGGCTTAAAAAAAAACATAACTAAATGATAAATTAAAATTTGTTTTTTTTTTTGTATTTTTTTTGTTTTGTTTTTTGTTTTTAAATGAAAAATGAAAACGAATTGACTAAACTTCTACCCTCTAAATTTCCGTCCCCGAAAACGACGCCAAAATGTTGGTCCAATTTAAGGGTTTAATTATATCATCAATTATTTTATCAATCCGGTTTTCGTAATCTTAGAAGCACTCCAACATATATGGTTTAGAGGCAGTTTCTACAAGTTTAACACCTAGCTAGTTTGAAACCTTGAGCATTATTTCCAAGCAAGCTTCATTCTCCCTTACAAGAGAAGGATTCAAAAAGCCTTCAGTGGCAATATTAACACTTTCAAATTATCAATTTTCCTTAATGAATCAAATAGCAACAAATCAATCATACATGAAATGAGCAATTTTTTACAAGTCCAGTTATTGATTGTGAAAGAAATATCAAGTCCTTTTACAAGGAGTCAATTCATCATATATCTCAATCAAACATATAAATAATGACTTAATAAAAAAATAAATAAGATGAGAATTATTGGATAAGTCTAGCTTATTGACAGTGAAAGAAATACCAAGATCCCTTACGAGAGGTCAATTCATAATATCTCGTTATAAAAAATGTCAATAAGAACTTAGCCAAAAATTGAATATACTGAAATGAAGGTACATCAAACTGAAATGAAAGTACAATAAACTGGAATGAAAGTACAACAGATTGAAACTATACCAAACAAGGAGAAACTAGTGCACAATCTTGGTAATGGGTGTTGTCCACTCTTCCACTGCACACCTTAGATGAATATCAGCTCAGAAGAATTTATAAATCTAATCAAACATCATCCATCAAGCATAATAGAATCAAAAGAACTCTAAACCAACTCCTTTCACTAATTTTCATATCTGAGGTAACCACTAAAGACCAAGAACCAAAAATAGAAATGAGTCCAAAGGAAAATAATATGGAAGAAGAATTTATTGAGAATGATATAACATATGACCGATAAGAGGATTGTGACTACAATGTTTCAGAACTTTCAGAAGTAACAATAAAGGAGAGAGATGTTGAAGAAAATGAAAGTATATTCAACTTTTATTTATAGCAATGTGAGAATTATTCCCCATAACCAAGTTACAAGGGGATTTTTATTTTTTCTTTCCCAAACATTCTTTCATTTCTCTATTAATTGAAATGCGACAAAAAATAAGCACACAAGAATTTTGATAACTACTATTTCTTATCGGGGCAAGGGAAAAAATACATTTGGCTTAAGTGGAAACGAACCAAAGGTTAAATGTATCACATTAGAGAACGTTGCCTATTTTTTCACATCTCATAGAAGAAGTAAGGGCACAAGTCTGAACCCTTGAATCCATCTTTAAAGCTCCATGTGCAATTGTAGAATTTTCTAAAAGAACATGGCTATCAAATGATGCAACAGAGGTGAAAACGTGTGTTCCAAGTTCAAGCAAGACCACTACATATGTTGGAGCATTCTATAGATATATTTGGGATCTAATAGGTGATATGAAGATGTCATATTGCTTAATGGAAATAAATCACATGAAAGAAGGATTGTAATGTCTTTTTCCAAGAACATAAGAAAGGAGAAAATTAATTTAATTATCTAATGCCATCTTAAAGGTGATAGTGAGTAATTAAATTTTAAAATGGGATTAAAATGACTTTTGATTTAATTAGAAATATAACTTATAAAGTCACTTTACTTAATATATATAAAGAGCACATGAATTTATTATTTTTGTAGGTTAAGAGATAGAATTATAGATATTCACTCCCGATATGATGGCTGCCGCTAGGGTTTCGTTTGGCTCTGCCGCCGCCTTCATCGAAAACACAGTTCCCGTGCCTGCTTCTCCTGGCCCTGCCGCCTCCACCTTCACTGGAGATTGCACTGTAGATGGCAGTACTTTTTGGGTCTTCAGCACTTCGAAAACACGCCTGAAGGCAGCGTCCTGTGGAACCCGATGCGGGCTCCCTTCTCCTTGCCTCTTCAAGGAGGCTTTCAGCAGGAAGTGGTCGGAAATTACAGCAAACAACTGCCCTGTTGAAAAAGCATATGCAGACTAGGAGGGGGCTCATGCCGCTTACCCCTACTGCCTTTTTGGCGAACTCTGGTTCTGGACTGGAGGAGATCCCCTCACACTCGGTTTTTTGATGCAGAGAAACGTGGTTGTCCACTCTAGTAAAAATGCCCTATGCTGCCCAGACTTTTTTCCCGCGACAGAGACCCTGGACGCACTCCAAGAGTTGTCCTCTCTCGATTTTCTCCAAACAGGCAGCGAGGCAGGGGTTTGTCTGATGCACATGATATTTCGGCCCTTCTACAGATCTGCAGCCCCATCCTTTGCAGCAGATCTGGGCTGGAGCGATAGCTTCCATCTGCAGAAGCTTTTTCCTCCCCCATCGCCTTCGGCTTGTCAGGAGATCGGAGACCCAAAAGAATCCGGCATTGTGTCAATCCAGAAATCTTTTGAAACTTTCTCTGCCCCCTTTCAGGTTCAAATCTCACAGCTCTCAGGCAAGACCATTCTGCAATGGGTACACCCTTCTGATCTTGTACAGAATCTCAAGGTAAACCTGGAACGCCGATTCGGGATTCCTTCTGCCCTACAGAGACTTCTTTTTCAAGGTAAACAACTCGATGATCCTCTTCCCCTCTCTTCTTACTGCATTAAAAACAATAGCTCTTTAGTGTTTTCCCTTCGTTTGAGAGGTGGCGTTGCAGGACAATCTTCTTCTACTCCTTCCTTCTCCTACAAAGATGCAGTACACTCTGAGATTCCCATTTCCCCGGAGGCTCCCAAACCCAAGCCTTTTCTGGTTGACAAGTTAGAGGAAGTTCCCTCTGTTGAGATCTCCCACCCTGGCCTCGCAGATGACCTTTAAAAATTTGCTAAAAGGGCCATCATTTGTAGATTCAATGGGCTTTGGCCGCGCTCTAAGGTCCTCTATGACTGGATCCATGACAACTGGACTCACCATTGCAAGGTCAGCTTCTGCTCAAAAGGATATTTTATAGTTCTGTTTGACAATCCTAAGCACTATGAACAGGCCTTAGAAGAAGGTCCTTGGTTTATGGGTACAACTGGACTCTTCTTAACTCCATGGTTCCCTGATTTTGACCCAGCAACTGCAGTCATCACCAAAACGCCTGTCTGGATCAGAATTCCAAACTTACTAGCTCACCTGTGGCATATAGCTATCTATAGGAGCATAGGCAACACCTTGGGCCGCTTTTTAATGGGGGATTCCTAGCGGGAACATCAAGGTCTCTACACATATGCAAGAATATGTGTGGAGCTAGATCTTAGCAAGGGACTGCCAGATCAAATCAATCTCAAGACCAATGACTTTGTTTGGACTCAGATCCTAGATTACGAGAACACTGCCTTCCGCTACCGCCACTGTCACCTAACAGGGCACTTGCAGAATTCTTGCCCATCGATCACTGCTAAAACGAAAAAGGACAACATTTCCAAGGCCAAACCCAAGCGTTGGGCCCCTTGTTCTCCGCCGCCAGCAGTTAGCTCTGATTCTTCAAGCTCGGAAGATGAGGGGAGCGATGTAGAGCCGGACCAGGCGACTCAGACGATGGATCCGTCCACTGATACTCCTGCGCACACCACTGTCATAGCATTCACCCAGAAACGTGTCCATGAGACCTCCTCTTCTGAATCAGATAAGGAGATCCCCCTGTTGGAGAATCCCAGTCTTCAAGTTGTTTTAGCTCATACTCCCCAGGATGGCTGGATAAAATTCAATAAAAAGAAAGGGAAAAAACATCGTGTTGAGACTTCTGCCCATGTGGGGTAAAAGTCAGTCTTTTGCTCTCAAGTTACTTGCTGTAGCTCCGTGTTTGGTTCATTCCTTCTCCGGGACCGAGGTTGATAGTTTCATCATTTCCGGTCGGCCGGTTTCTTGTCTCTCTTGATTGTACTATATTTTACTTAATAGAAATAGATTAATTTTACAGAGAAATATATATATATATATATATATATATATATATATATATATATATATATATATAAAGAGCCCCGGATGTGAGTGACATTACACGCACACATGAAAACGTTCCCTCCCATGTACGAGTTGACGAAGATCTTCAACACATGCCTTCACCCGAAGTGGAACCACCTCTCTGCAATAATTCGCATGAGGTTACGGAGGCACGAGATCATGAAGATAGGCAACGGCAGCAACCACCCTGGGTGGAACCTCTCTGCTACAATCATTTGAATGAGCTCCTGGATGATTATGACTCATTGCCATAACTCGAAGCACATGCTACCACATGAGAACTATCGCAACATGCACCTGCAAGTGTGTCACAATAATGCACAACATCCGCGCTTGTGCCACAAGTCTACAAAAGGGGAGGCCCCTCCGAATAGTGTTACTCACATTTTTCTCCTTCTGGCTTGCAAAGCTCTCTTAGCCTTTTTTCTTCAGTTCCAGCCCACTTGCACGCTCCACTAGCTGCGCAGCCTCCCCCCAGTGCCAAGTCACTGGGCACCCTCTCGGTCGCGCACCTTCCTGACTGCCCGCCTCCCTTTGGCTCCCCCTATATTACTAGTTTTTCCCGCCTGCGCGCTCCCATCATCAAGTTCCCCCAGTTGTGCAACCCCCACTTGCGTGCCACCTTGCCCAATAACACTCCGCTGCGCACTTCCCGTCTCTGATCCTGTATTAATCCCCCAAGAGAAATATTTCTATACCTTTCAACCCCCCTTCTCTTTTTCTTCATTATCCCATGGCTCCACAACTATGCCAAAGGACAATCAGGGGTAACCAAAGAGGCACATTCCTCAGATGCTACCAGCAAGGGCCCGATAATCGTTTGGAATCATTTGAGGGCTCCTCTTCTAACAGTCATGCCAGGGATGCTCCTTAGAGCCCAATGCACGAATAGGAGGAGGAGGCCCCTGTTCAAGAAATGCAGAGGAGCAGAAGCAGACCTAGGGAATCCACCATCGCGCACCAGGAGCACCCCATGCCCCATAAAACCGAGCCTCTTCCTGTTCAGGAGGTAGTGGGGGAAGACATCGACATATGGATCATGGACTCAGAGGGAATTTGGATGCGAGTACTAGATGCTGAGTACCCGGTCACTCCCATTCTCTGCGCACCTGCTTCTAGGCTTCAACTTCGACCTACTGCAGAGGAGGATGCCATCGCGCAGGAGTACGGTTGTTGTATCGAGGAGGAGGACCCAGACACCGAGGACGATACAAGAGCACCATGACTGTGCGATCACTCAAATCTTTTTAGTTTTCTATTATTTCAACTCTTATCATAGAACTTTTACTTTCACAAGTGCCACGACACATTTTGTAATTTTCTATCGGATGTTATTACAGGGTTGGTTTCCTTTAAGGAGGCATCCCCATACCTGCTCTACTTTGATAGCAATGAAGGTTGGGATTGGATAAGCGCAACTTACCAACTCAGCCTGTAGCATATGTAATGTTTTATTTCGAATCAATATAGTTTAGCCTAACTTATATATATATATAAAGTACCCATGGAATTTCACCCATTGTATTCGAAGGAGAAAAAATTTATAGAAAGGAGGGTGAGATTTCATTTGGGACTGATTGAGCAATTGATATTTTTGATAATTTTCCAAGAGCTCTAGTATCTTGTGGTGTGAGGGAAAAACCCTTAGTGTTCCTCGGTTTCGATGTTGAAATACACGCCGTAGCTGGTGGTCGTCGGTTTCGGTGGTTGTAAATCCACCCTAGTTGATCATTGATATTACAAGGAGTTCAAAGTGGTATAACAAGAATTTATCTTATCCATTGATCTAGGTGGATATTGGTGGAGAGCTGCCAATTCCACCTAGTCAGTTTCATCAGTTTTCTTATTTACTATTTTTGGCAGTTTTTCGGGTCCTGAACTTTCGGAGTTGTTTTGATGCCCCAAACGACGTTTTTTGGGCATGATTCCTTTAATAGTTTCATAGAAATCATGTTCATCATTGTATTCCTCGAATAGATATTTCCAACGAGGTATCATACGTGTCAAACAAAGATAATATGACCAAGTTATGACCCCGGAAAGTTGGCTGCCCAACCAACCCCAATGGGGCCCATAAAATCTTGGTGTTACATCTCCTTGGGTTAAGGTTTTGGTTGTTTAGGGTTTTCTCTTGTTGTTCAATAATAAAAAGGCCCTCAAGCCTCATTTTAACATAGTTCAGATGCATGTAAACGTTACATATCTTCTCAGAGATAAGCTACCATCGCCCAAGCTAGTTTATTTGTTATTTTATCTGTAAGCATTTTTTTCAGTATTTAATATTAATGGAATGAAGTGATGCTCCTGTTGCATCTCTGCGCTTATGTTTATTTCTGTATTTTATTGTGTTCCTACATAAATCCGGATCAGCGGTATCAGAGCGGTCTGCTCTTTCTCAATCTCTCTTTGCATGTCCCCAACGAGGTCGGGGTATAAGGAGGTAGGGCTCGATTTGGTTGAACCATTGCAAGATCAGATTCGCAAACCTCGATGGCCTCCCATGGTGGAAGAAAAGAAAGACAAGGGAGCAGGTGATGCAGGGAAACCCTGCAAAACCCAAAATCTCTCCAATACTATGCATATAAAAATGCATTTCAATAACTGCCCAAATAAAAACTCCAAGTTCGGGCAATTTCACACACTATCATTTGCGGAAGCTTGTAACATATGTTCACAACTTTTTTTTATGGTCTATGGAAACCATACTTCAAATCAATTCTTGCAATTGAACCCAAACTTCAATACAATCCCAATTTAAAAGCTTCATGCAGAAACTCTACTTGTGTCAACTCTATGGTTAAAACCCACGCTTCATAAAAACCTCCAATCTTTATGAACGCTTATCCAAAAGTCTTATAAAAGACTTTCATTAAATCCCATTGGTTTATTTCACAAATGTAGGCTTTTTCCAAAAGTCTTAGGAAAAGACGTTAAAACCCCAATGGTTTTATTTAACTCCTCAAGACTATTAATTAAATCCCAACTACCTTCACGCCTTAATTAAATGCCATAGCACTTTTGACCAACGCCCATATATGAATTTAAATCTTGATAAAACCCACATGCCAATATAAAACCATGTTTTGAAAGTTCAACCTGGCAAATTAAAACCACTGCATATCGATTTTATGCATCACAATATCAATGAGATTCGAACATGTTTGATTTAATGCCAGTGAGATCTTTTAAAAAGAATGCCAGCGCTCACAATTAATGCTCAACCAGAATTCACCTTGTTTAAAAATCAAAGTCCAACATAACAACAATCTGGCCCAGGCAAGTAACATACCTTCCATCTAACCGAATGAATGCAGAACCTCAACGTTTCATCGAATGGCTTGTATCCTCTGTTTTAATTCCTCGGCGCTTCAATTCTTTACTCGTCCATCGCTGTGTTAATGCATTCACTGGCCTTATGGATTCATTTCCATCGACTCTTCAACACTTGATTGCTCCATTCTCTATATGCTTCTGCATCGAAGCTTTGATACAAATCGATGTCGATTGTTGTAAATCGATATCCCTCTGCTATCGCTCTATTCCATAGCATCTCCAACCCATCTCTACAATTAATGAATCCACCGATTATACATACAATTGCCCAACTCTGCATTTTAATTCTTCATTCAATAATCCAAATGGGTTTAAAAACTTCTGTCTCCGCATTTCGACTTCGCCTGATGCTGATTTCAACTTTTTGAATGGATTGATACGCTGTTTTAAATAATAACCAACCTCCTTGCGATCGATCTCAATCTGTACTCCATTTCAAGTTATCAACCCTTCGATGATCTCACAACAGTATTAAATCATCTTCATTTGCTTTCAGTTAAATAGCAGTGTTTATTCTAGCTCCAAGTTTCGTTTTTTCCAATTCATTTAATTCAGTTATGTATAGAAGTGGGTACGATTCATACCTCTGTCCTCAACAAGAAATCAAGTCGAATTATAGCACCAGTACTCGAATTGCACACCTTTTAACTCTACGCCATGCATCGATCTTTCCATAGCTCCGTTCAACATTTCTTTTGGTACCCATTTCCATTAACTCTTCACGGAAGTGTCATTTAATCAATCATTCACTAATCATCACCACTCTCAAAATTGATGTATCCAAATGCCTAATTCAGAATTAAAATTCCATTATAATTCCTGTCCAGACAATCGATCCCTTCTAATATATGTAAGCAAATTTATATCCAATAACACAGAACTTCATCATGCAAATAATTCAAATAAATTCCTTCATAATAAACATGAAATCAAATACAAAAATCCTTTTGGTTCATGGCCAAATTTTCAAATCAATGGCCCTTTTACAAAAGCCCGTAGGCTTACACCTTTGTTGTCCAAACCTCTCTCCTATTCTGCACTGATTTATTTGGTCTTTGAGGCTCATCAATTTATACAAATTGAATTGAACCAATTTAGGTTCAAATCCCTTTAATCACTCAACAAATTCCTCAAATATCTCAACACCCCTACAATCCAGATTTTTATCCCTAAAATCTTGAAACTAAATCTAACTTAGGCTCATAATTAATTCTAAAATATCTCAAGTCTAATTCTCTCATGTTCTCCAAATTATTTTGGGAAAATTTACAAATCCTCACATATAATTAATTAAAAATATAATTTAATCACTCAAAAATATCATTAATATTTACATGGAATTAATATTTTCTAAAACATGAGATCCCTAAGTTTAATAAAAATACAAAGTATTTTTCCGAGCTAATGCTCCTGCATCAGACTCCCAAGGTTGAAAATGATCATGATCTCCTGATCATGCGTTTTAAATCTTTGTCCTCTTGGATCCCACACTTTGTTCTGCAAGTTATCATCAATTTCTGTTGTCGTATGCTACTTTTCTCCAGGTCTCCATATCTTATGCTGCCTTGCTCCACTAGCTGCACTTTCACAATCTATCCTTGTCTTCATTTTGCTGCTGCTGCTGCTTCTCTTCCTTGCTGATGTCTTCCTCTGAGACACTTTCAACATGATTCTTCTGATTAATTCAATTTCTCTGTCATACTCCGAATTCTCCAACAAATATTCCAACAATGCAATTTCTCTGTGGCATTGCTGAAGCATTTCATCATCACTTACAGTCCTTGCATTCATACATAAACTTTCAATTTGAAAACCACAAAGTTCAACAGTCTCAACTGTTACTTCACTTATCAGTGCTTCAGACTGATTCACTTCTTTTGCATCCACAAGAATTTCCTGTGTTGTAACAGCTTCAAGTGCAAACGCATCACTGCTTTCTTCTTCAGAGTATTTATCTTCTGAAAGATTCCTTTTCACACTTGTGACAGCTTCACAAGATTGCGCATCCTCCTTAGTAAAACCTGTAATCACATCACAATTGTCAGTTACAAAAATACAAGGTTTTATATTATCCAGCTGATCTGGATTTGCCCAATAGTTCAAGAAATCATCAATGATCTCCTCTTCTGTTCCACCAATGGAAACCTCCACTTTCAACTCAGTTTCTTTGAGTTGTGTACACCCCAGTTGTACATCCATCATCTGCTCGAGCTCCCTCAGCTCTTTTGTTAACTGCATGCTTACCTGTTGATCCCTCTTTACTTGTAGTGTCTGCCACTTCACTCTCTTCCTCATGAGCCAACCATGTCTCTGGTCTTTCGTATTTTCCTGTAACAATTTCATCAATAACTCAAGATGAACTGCTATCTCAGCTTTCCCTGTCTCATACTCTTCATCAGTCAACTGCTCTCTTATGCCATTTGCCTTGGCATCTTTCTCCCTCTTTCTATTGTGGCCTCTCTCTGAACCTCTGCTCTCTCCTTTATGACTTTCAGTAGTCATCTTCTTCGCCATGAGTTTCTCACCCATGAGTTGCACCAAGCCTCTGCAACAGCAAGCTCTCCTGCTGCCACTTACCTCACCAATCCCTTCCTCTGGATCTGGTCTTTTGGTAATCACCGGTCCTCTGCTGGAACCTTTCGAGCATTTCTTCACTGCTCCTTCAGGCTTCTCTCATCTGCAACTTTATTCAACCTCTGTTGAATCTTCAGGTTCTACCACTCTCTCTTAGAATCCCTTGTTGGACTCCTTCATCACTGCTCTCCAGCTTCGATCTGCTTCTTTCCGCTGAGACTTTCTTCAACCCGCTTGCAACCTGAATTTGTCAAGCATAACCTTCAAACCAGAGTTAAATATCATTTGTCAACTCACCGTCAAGATCATGTTGATCTCGCTTCACTTCTTCAACTGCACTGCATCCCTGTGCTGCAATCTTCATTAGTTTCAAAATCTGATATTCATTCATCACATGCAATTAACTCAATTTAAAAAAAACTTGAATCTTCACACAGAGTTCCAGCTATGATACCACTTGATGCAGGAAAACCCTGCAAAACCCAGAATATCTCCAATACTATGCATATAAAAATGCATTTCAATAACTGCCCAAATAAAAACTCCAAGTTCAGGCAATTTCACACACTATCATTTGCGGAAGCTTGTAACATATGCTCACAACTTTTTTTTATGGTTTATGGAAACCATACTTCAAATCAATTCTTGCAATTGAACCCAAACTTCAATACAATCCAATTTAAAAACTTCATGCAGCAACTCTACTTGTGTCAACTCTATGGTTAAAACCCATGCTTCATAAAAACCTCCAATCTTTATGAACGCTTATCCAAAAGTCTTATAAAAGACTTTCATTAAATCCCATTGGTTTATTTCACAAATGTAGGCTTTTTCCAAAAGTCTTAGGAAAAGACGTTAAAACCCCAATGGTTTTATTTAACTCCTCAAGACTATTAATTAAATCCCAACTACCTTCACGCCTTAATTAAATGGCATAGCACTTTTGACCAACGCCCATATATGAATTTAAATCTTGATAAAACCCACATGCCAATATAAAACCATGTTTTGAAAGTTCAACCTGGCAAATTAATACCACTGCATATCGATTTTATGCATCACAATATCAATGAGATTCGAACTTGTTTGATTTAATGCTAGTGAGATCTTTTCAAAAGAATGCCATCGCTCACAATTAATGTTCAACCAGAATTCACCTTGTTTAAAAATCAAAGTCCAACATAACAACAATATGGCCCAGGCAAGTAACATACCTTCCATCCAACCGAATGAATGCAGAACCTCAGCATTTCATCGGATGGCTTGTATCCTCTGCTTTAATTCCTCGGCGCTTCAATTCTTTACTCGTCCATCGCTGTGTTAATGCATTCACTGGCCATTATGGATTCATTTCCATCGACTCTTCAACACTTGATTGCTCCATTCTCTATACGCTTCTGCATCGAAGCTTTGATACAAATCGATGTCGATTGTTGTAAATCGATATCCATCTGCTATCGCTCCATTCCATAGCATCTCCAACCCATCTCTACAATTAATGAATCCACCAATTATACATACAATTTCCCAACTCTGCATTTTAATTCTTCATTCAATAATCCAAATGGGTTTAAAAACTTCTGTCTCCGCATTTCGACTTCGCCTGATGCTGATTTCAAATTTTTGAATGGATTGATACGCTGTTCTAAATAAAAACCAACCTCCTTGCGATCGATCTCAATCTTTACTCCATTTCAAGTTATCGACCCTTCGATGATCTCACAACAGTATTAAATCATCTTCATTTGCCTTCAGTTAAATAGCAGTGTTTATTCTAGCTCCAAGTTCCGTTTTTTCCAATTCATTTAATTCAGTTCTATATAGAAGTGGGTATGATTCATACCTCTGTCCTCAACAAGCAATCAAGTCGAATTATAGCACCAGTACTCGAATTGCGCACCTTTTAACTCTACGCCATGCATCGATCTTTCCATAGCTCCGTTCAACATTTCTTTTGGTACCCATTTCCATTAACTCTTCACGGAAGTGTCATTTAATCAATCATTCACTAATCATCACCACTCTCAAAATCGAAGTATCCAAATGCCTAATTCAGAATTAAAATTCCATTATAATTCCTGTCCAGACAATCGATCCCTTCTAATATATGTAAGAAAATTTATATCCAATAACACAGAACTTCATCATGCAAATAATTCAAATAAATTCCTTCATAATAAACATGAAATCAAATACAAAAATCCTCTTGGTTCATGGCCAGATTTTCAAATCAATGGCCCTTTTACAAAAGCCCATAGGCTGACACCTTTGTTGTCCAAACCTCTCTCCTATTCTGCACTGATTTATTTGGTCTTTGAGGCTCATCAATTTATACAAATTGAATTGAACCAATTTAGGTTCAAATCCATTTAATCATTCAACAAAGTCCTCAAATATCTCAACACACCTACAATCTAGATTTTTATCCCTAAAATCTTGAAACTAAATCTAACTTAGGCTCATAATTAATTCTAAAATATCTCAAGTCTAATTCTCTCATGTTCTCCAAATTATTTTGGGAACATTTACAAATCCTCACATATAATTAATTAAAAATATAATTTAATCCCTCAAAAATCTCATTAATATTTACATGGAATTAATATTTTCTAAAAACATGAGACCCCTAAGTTTAATAAAAATACAAAGTATTTTTCCGAGCTAATGCTCCTGCATCAGCAGGAGATACTATCAAAATATTACTTGAGGAGGCCCTCGAGAAACAAAGCAACGTGATGATGGGTAAATTTGCCCAGATCCTTCAACGACTGCCCACTGACGGATCATCTACATCTAGCAGCCACTCTAGAGGCACCAGTCCTTTCAAGGTACAAGTCAACTTCGAAAGTCTTGTATTTGAAGGCCAGATAGATGCAAATGTCGTATATAGATGGTTGAATTTGTTGGAAGGGTATTTCTCAGTCCATGATTTCTCCGACCAAGAAAATATTACTTTTGCACTCCTCAAATCTGCCACCCATGTCAAAGACTGGTGGGAAACCTACTATGAGAAAAAGGACGAGAGGGAACACTCTGTGTTCTCGGTCGCACCCACTTGGAATTCATTCCAATATGTAATCAACGAACAATATTACCCTGTGGAGAGCTATAAGGACAAGTATATCCAATGGACCACGTTGTGGCAGCAAAGGGATAAGATGTGCATGAGCTGACGAATTTGTTCCATGCCCTACGCACAAAGTTGGGTATTAAATATTTAGAGAAAAATTTGGTGCTCAAGTACCGTAGTTGTTTGCACATATACATTCAGGAGGAAATGGAGTTCCCTGACATTACCTTGCTTGGAACGACATATCGATATGCCGCCAAGATCGAGCATAAATTTAAGCATAAGAAGCGAGACTTTGGATCCATGAATCCGAAGCTAGGAAAAGGCACCCCTGAACCACAGAACAAGGGGCAAAGCCAAAGCGGGGTGACTCAGAACAACACCACAAATCCAAAGAAGGACATGGGGAATTGGTGTGAATTTCATAACAACTCCATTCACAATACAAGCTAGTGTCGTACCAAACAGTCGTTGGTGGCTGAACTGAAGGCATCTGAATCAGATGCATGTTCTGATTCTGAGTCAGAACCGAACAAGGGGAATGACAAAGGGAAGAAAATCATTGATGTGGAACCTAGTGCCACTGTTGCCACTAGTAATATCCAGAAAGAGGAATGCGAAGATCGAGAGGAGGGGGAGCACCTTTTCCATTCCCAAATGTGGGTGAAGGGTTCTCCATTGGAATTCCTTATTGATAGTGGAAGCCAAAAGAACCTCATTTCGACAGAGGTCATGAATCAGTTCAGCCTACTGACCACAACATACCCGCAATTGTATACCATTGGATGGCTTCACCAAGGAAGAGATCCCCGTGTCCACTAGTAGTGACGCCTTTCGTACAACATCAAGCCCTTCACGGATGAGGTACTGTGTGATGTTGTTCCTTTTGACGCGTTTGATGTATTATTAGGCCAACCATAATTGTGGAAGTGACATGTTGTGTATGAGTCTAGGCCTTGTTTTGTTATTATTACTTTGGGAAATAATTTGTACGGGATACCGGAGGTATTACCGCCTTCCGCCATCTCTGAGTATTGCAAAGCAATGCAGTAAGATTATTTCCCAAACCAGGAAATTTGTTTTCATTACGATTCGTCCATAGGGCAAGAAGAAGATTTTGGACGCAACCTCCAAACAGGGCTCCCTTGCGTAGATAGACAAAGACGTGGAGGAATACAAGGACATTTTATCCTCACCCACAGAGGTTCCTTTACACTGCCAGGTCAAGCACTTCATTGATCTGACCCGAGGCGTGTCTCTACCTCATGTTTCCATACCTCATGCAAACACACATACAAAATCCACACATGTATTGTCTGAGGTTGATAAAGGAACCAGATTTATTGAACGCATCTAGCACCCCCGCCAGCAGGCCCACGAAATCTTGAGGAAATCTAATGCCAAGCACAAGCAACGACGTGATCAACATCGAGTGCCACACAAGTTCTAGGTGGGCGAAATTTTTTGGTTAAATTTGTAGAAGGAATGCCTCTCTGGACCCCACCGCAAGCTACATCCACTCCGATATGGTCCATAAACCATCACCAAAGCCATGGGAGATAATGCTTTTGAGCTTAGCATTCCTCAGTTCCTTGGCGACCTGCACCTAGTGTTCAACGTGGATCGCCTTCGGCCATACTTTTTTCCATTACCGGACACATGCGACATTGCAGAACAATTCACCCTGATAGATTTAAATCCAGACTGCATGGAACAAGTTTTAATTGATCGAATCATGGACACACATATTACAAGCACTCACTAGCAAATGATCCAATTGTATCGGGTTGTCAAAGCATACCAAATCCTTCATCAGGGAAAGTGGTTCACTAGGGACCAAGTTCAACAGAAATTTCCCCACCTCATAGAGGCTCTGCACGCAATGGGACCATTGCTTCCTAAGGGGGGAGGGATGATCGAGGTGGATATTGGTGGCCACCCGCCTATTCCACCTATTCAGTTTCATCAGTTTTCTTATTTACTATTTTTAGCGATTTTTCGGGTCCTGAACTTCCAGAGTCGTTTTGAGCCCCCAAATGACGTTTTTTGGGCATGATTCATCTGAAATTTCATAGAAATTGCATCAACAGTTGTAGTCCTTAGATAAATATTTCCAACAAGGTATCATACGCGCCAAACAGAGATAATATGACCAAGTTATGACCCTAGGAAGTTGGCTGCCCAAATAACCCCAACAGGGCCCATAAACTCTTGGTGTTACATCTCCTCGAGTTAGGATTTTGGTTTTTTAGGGTTTTCTCTTATTATTCAATAATAAAAAGGCCCTTGAGCCTCATTGTAACACAGTTCAGAGGCATGTAGCCGCTACATCTCTTCTTAGAAATAAGCTACCATCGCCCGAGCTAGTTTATTTGCTATTCTGTCTGTAAGCATTTTTTAAGTCTTTGATATTAATGGAATGAAGTGTTATTCTTATTGCATCTCTGCGTTTATGTTTATTTCTATATTTTATTGTGTTCCTGCATAAATCTAGAACATCCATTCAATGAGTGGGATGAGTTATTTTCTTAAGGGAGGCCAAACTAATATCTTTGGAGAAGTGGAAAATATTCAACACCAAATAAGTCAAAGTGTTCAAGGAAATTACTTCCAGGAATCTAACTAGGTTTTTCTTTAGATATTTATGTAATTTATTTGTAAATTCCGTTAATAACATATTGTCGAAGTTCCAACATTTTATTTAATTTATGGGTTTTACATTATTTAATTTTCTAGAAATTTCTGTTGTGTAAATGGGTGAAATTTTTCCGGTATTTTTGGATGAAATTCATGATATGATTTTTCTGTAGTAAAATCCCTAATATTTTAACAAAAAAAATAAAAGGGGATATTATTGATGTATCAAAGCTAGTTTTCCTATTAGCCTTAAGGGTTTATTTGGAAAAAAAATGCTTTCGCACCAACCAGAGAAATTGTTCACAAAAGTATTTCAAAAAAATTAGGATTTTAACAAAATATGTGAAGCTCATAATAGAAAAATTGAAGATTATAACAAAAAATCACTTGAATATTATAGCAGAAAAATTGAAGAATCTAATAGGAATTATGTAGCATTGGTAGATCAGATTGAAACATGGGCATCATCAATGGAAACGAAAAGAAAAATAGATTGTAGATATGAAGCAGTAGCTAAAGCCCAAAAAGAAAAGATTGAAGTGAGCAATGATCCATATAAAAATATGGAAGAAGAATCCATCAGGAAGAAGAGTAATGGCTAGGAAGCAGTAAAAGAGAAAGGAGATTGCAAATATAAAGATGATGGAACTACAGTTGAATAGATATGTGTGGTTGTTGACCAAAATCCCAACATCCATGTTGCAAATACAAGTAAGACAAAGATTGAAAGGGAAGTCCATGATCAAGGTATCAAGGATGATCTAGGAGAAGTTGCAACTGATGAAAATAAACAAGATGCAAGAGAGTCAGTTCTTGTTGTTTCAAGGATCGAAGGTACAAACCATGATCAAAATACCAAGGAAAAATTCCAATAGGTTGCCCTTGTTGAAGATAAATATAGGGAAAATCTTGCGAGTGATGTTGGGATGAATTATGTAAGGATTTTACAACATATATATGTTTGAGAATTCTATAGGTGCACTTGGAATCCTAGTATAGACTTGCAGCTTCTGAATTGTATGCTATAGGGATTCACTAGGCTTATCTGAGACTCGAGAATATAAGTTGGGATTGCTTGGGACAAGCAATCTCAAGAAGAACTATAATGTACCTTTACCGAGAACGAGAGACCATAAATAATTGGTTTAATTATTTAATGTAATCTTAAAGGTGATAGTGCATAGTTAAATTAAAAGGGGACTGTTAAGTGAGTTTGATTTAATTAAGAAATAAAACTCATAAAATCACTTTATTATTAAATAAAAAAATGACCCATGGTATTTCAACAACCCATGGTATTTGACACAGGGTATTTGGATGGTAAAATATTATAAAAAGGAAGATGGGAGTTCATTGGGGCCATGAATGAGTATTGATATTTTGTTAATTGTCGTGACAACTCTAGTAGCTTACAGTGGGAAGGATAAATTCTCATTACATTTCTTAGTTTCGATGTTGAAATACACACCCTAGCTGGTGGTTGTTGGTTTTAGTGGTTGTAAAGCCACCCTAACTAACCATTGTGATATTTGCAAATAAATTGACACGAATCCATCTGGAGGCTGAAATTGTTAAAGAAGGGGCTAGAATCCTTGAGCAGGAGAAAATTAATTTATAACTTGGTGGAGTTTATTCCATTATGAGGGGCTACATTGTATATTTGTCAAGAAAAATTTTGTGGTGCTTCAGGGGGTCGATTTGTCAAGGATATCAAAATTCCGAGGACCAACATTTTCAGGGGTCATTTACTAGGATCTATCTCCAAAATTTTTATATAATTTACATCCTTAGAATCTATAAATAAAATTGTCTCAATGACAAAACTTTATTTAATTTCTAAGTTTTACTTTATTTAATTTGTTGGCAATTCATGTTGTGTAAATGGGTGAAATTTTTATGGTATTTTTGAATGAAATTCATGGTATGATTTTGTTGTGGTAAAATCTTTAATATTTTAATGAAAATTATAAAAGAGGGTATTATAGTTTGAGAATTAATTTGGGATATGATTTAGTATGTGATATTTTGTTAATTGTTCTAAGAGATTTAGTAGTTTATGGTGGGATAGAGAAACCCTCATTATATATTCTGATTTCGGTATTGAAATACACACACTAGTTGGTGGTGGTTGGTTTTTGTGGTTGTAAAGCCACCCTAGCGAACAATTAATCTTCCAGGGAATTCGAATTGGTCTAGAAATAAGTTAATTTATTCATCTAGAGAGTGGGATCAGTTATTGTGCTTCAGTGGGCCGAATTTCATATTTCATAAGGGTCAAGTTAGTGCACCAAATTGTTGAAGATCAAATTGCAGAATTTTGAGAACCAAAAATCTAGTGTGTATTCTATGTTTTTGATGTAATATATTTGTTAAAAGTATTAACAAATACAATTGGGTTTTCATGCAATAAATATTGTCTGCAATTTATGTGGATCGATGTTGCATTTTATTAGTATTTTCAACAAAAAAATGATGTTGTAATAATTTCTAGCAAATTTTAGCTAAATAAATAAAAATGATTCATTACAATGGTATCAGAGCTAGTTTTCCTACTA
The DNA here is from genome assembly GCA_034641835.2 of Pinus albicaulis. NCBI lineage: Eukaryota > Viridiplantae > Streptophyta > Pinopsida > Pinales > Pinaceae > Pinus > Pinus albicaulis. The sequence continues at coordinate 1,055,487,518 of CM076584.1, read as the reverse complement.
AACTGAAGGGTTTATTTGAGAAAATGTATTTGAATTAGCAAGAGAATTTGTTCGTAGAAGTATTTAAAAGAATTGAAGATCGCACTAGAAAAAATTGAAGATTATTACCAAATTTCACAAGAATGGTAGATTGGATTGAAGCATGGGCATCATCAATGGTGACGAAGAAAAAAAGAAGTTGCAGTTCTTTAGATGAAGAAGCAGTTGTGGAGGACAAAAATATCAACTTCACTAGCACCACTATTGAACAAAATCGTAGCACCCATGTTGCAAATGTAGTAGAGACAACTCTTATAGTTGAAGGTGAAGTTCATGATCAAAGTATCAAGGATAAGTTTGGTGAAGTTGTACTTGTTGACGAGAAATTTGGGGCTTTTATGAAGGATGGTTTACATTATAGTAGGATGTTTAGCGAGTATATCACTGATGCTAGGTTCAACTATGTTGGGGTGTTACAACTATACATTGGAGTATTCTACTGAAAAAATTGAGATCCTAGTATTGTTATGCAAATTTTGGATTGCTTCAAGGCAAACAATAAAGGAGGATTGTAATGTCCCTCTCCAAAAAGATAAATTTAATTGTTAATTTTCACTTGGAGAGAAAAACATCATTAAAAATAAAAAAAGTGAAATGAATAATTAATGATAAAAAAAAGGAGATAAAGAGAAAATTAATAATATTTGATGACCCATGGTATTGACCATGGTAATTCGAAACCCATGTTATTTCTAAGAGGAAAATTATAAAAAGGTGCATGAGAGTTCATTTGGGATATGATTTACTATTTTATACTTTTCTAATTGTCCCTATTGGTATAGTAGCTTACATTGGGAGGAGATACCCTCATTGTATTTCTCGACTTTATTGTTGAAATACGCACCCTAGTTGGTGGCAGTTGGTTTCGCTGGTTCTAAAGCCACCCTAGCTAACCATTAATATTCGAAGGAATTCGAATTGGTTCAACGGTGAGTTATTCATCCAAAGAATGGGTTGAGTTAGGATAAGATTTACTAGTTTCGGTGGTTCTAAAGCCACCCTAGCTAACCATTAATATTCCAAGGAATTCGAATTGGTTCAACGGTGAGTTATTCATCCAAAGAATGGGTTGAGTTAGGATAAGATTTACTCTTTGATATTTTTTATAATTGTCCCATTAGGTATAGTAGCTTACGTTGGGAGGAAGAAATGCTCATTATATTTCCCTACTTCATCGTTGAAATATGCACCCTAGTTTGTGGTGGTTGGTTTTTGTGGTTGTTAATCTTCCAAGGAATTCGAATTGGTCCAACGATGAGTTATTCATCTAAAGAATGGGTTTAGTTATTGTGTTTCAGTGTGACAAATTCTACATTTCAGAAGGGCCGAGTTGGTGGACAGTCTCTAGAGATCAAATTGCAAAATTCCCAGAACTAGAAACCCAATGTATATTTCGTTTTTGATTTTATATCTTTCTAGAAATATTAATAAATACAATTGGGTTTTCACGCATTAAATATTGTCTGTAAATTTTGTGAATCTGTGTTGCATTTTATAAATATTTCGAGCAAAAAATTATTAGCTAAATAAATAAATAAACAATATTACAAATTAATATATAAGTTAAATATATATACATTTAAAAAAACATGTAGCAAGATTTTAATCACCAAGATTCACCCTCACTTTATCTCACTTTATCATGGAGAGTCTTATTCTTTAAAAGGTTTTGTTACAATACCATGGTTTATCAATACCACATGCACAAAATAATTTAACTCATTTCACATGACACTTACTCATATGACATTTTTTAATTATTGAATATAATTAAAAGGGAAAAAATGCATAACTACTTTGAAAATAAATCTCAGCCTTTGATTTGAGTATACTACTAAGAATATTTTATAGAAATTAAATTTCTACTATCCACCTAATAATTATTGATAAATTAAAATTCTAGAAGCCTTTTTCCAAAATAGATATGCATATCGACATAATAATATAAATCAATATAATTTGAGGTCCTTATTTCAACTGAAGATGGATGAGGATTTGTTGAAATTGAGTGTCTAGATTGATTTTCAAGGGAATATGCTTAGTTTATGCTTAGTCTTAATGCATATCAAAGGATGTAGTATATTTCGTTTGGTTGCATTGATTTTTAATAAATTTAATAAACTATATTTGTGTCACTCTCTGCCCACCAATTTCCTAGGGATTTGATATTATTCCAATTACAATAAGTTCCTCCATGATAAGTTCCTCATTATTATTTATAACATTCATTTATATTTAGCAACAGTTTTTTATAGTTATATTTATGAAGCCTGTTATATCAACTATTTTTAATGTGGTTGTACTAGTTTATATAATAAAAAAATAAAGATAAAGAAAAAATCCATAATCTTTGATGACCTGCAGTATTAACCATAGTAATTTGACACCAATGGTATTTCTCCAAGGAAACTTAGAAACTTATAAAAAGGCCCGTGAGGGTTCATTTGGGATTTGATTTAGTATTTGATATTTTATAAGGCCTATAAGAATTGATTTGGGATATGAGTTAGTATTTGATATTTTGTTAATTGTCTTGAGAGATATAATAACTTACAATGGAAGGGAAAACCCCTTCAATGTTGAAATACACACCTTAATTAGTGTCACTTGGTTATTTATTCATCAAGAGAATGGGATGGGATGAGTTATTGGGCTTAAGTGGGCTGAATTCTATATTTCACAAGGGTCGAGTTGGTGGACCAAGTTGCCTAATATCAAATTGCAAAATTCAGAGAACTAGAAACCTAATGTATATTCTAGGTTTTTGATGTAATATTTTTCCAAAAATATTAATAAATAAATTGGGTTTTTTTATTATTAAATATTGTTTGTAAATTTTGTGATTTATGTTTCATTTTATTAGTATTTTGGACTAAGCATTATGCTATAATAATTATGGGAATTTTTAGATAAATAAATAAAAAAGAATATTACAAATTAATATATAAATTTTTTTTTTTACACGAAATATTTTTGGAATCAATTGTGTATTTTTGGTTAAATGGGATGGGCTGTTATAACACTCATCACAAGTTCAATTCTCTTCCTCAATCAAAATGATGATTTACATCATGTTCAGAATTATCAAAAAATTTAATAGGAAAAATAGAAGAAGGTTTCTATACTAAATTTAACTCGTTTTTGCTACCCTCCTTTTTTCCTTCCATAACTTATACTTTATTGGTATAACTTCTACAGAATAGGCCATTAACCAAAATACATTTGCATGTTGGATCTATGGATTTACTGGGGCACTGTTTGTGATGCTTCCGAGGTATTCATTAGTACTTTGAGCTTGCGAATCTGCTATGTGAAGGCACATTCCATTCATTTCACATTCCATCCATTTCTTCTTCCACATGATGAATTGTAACGTGCTGGTTTCGCGCAGTCTCTGAATAAGCCATAATTTGATGGCTAAGCTATGAGAATACTAGTCAAGAGGCCAATGATGGCATAAATGGCATTGATGATCTATTGGGCTAAGAGCACCTTTCCTACTAGTGAGAGCGATCCTAAGTGTACCAATAGTTGCAGTGATAAATCCAGAATGTCTTCTGGTGTGGTCAGACCACTTTTTTCAGCATGAAAAAATATCGCTGGTTTATATAATGTACCAGAGCAAAACAGTTTCAATCTTCAGTTGATCAACATCGATTCAGGACTACATTTAGTGAGGGCTAACCTTATACTTGATCAGTAAACAAAACTGGAGAAACATAAAATCTTCCAGTGAGATTTTACCACAAACAGAAAGCAGCTACATAGCACTTAAAACTGGACAGGATTCACAGATATCTTTTGTTGGTCAAAACAGAGCCCTGTGCTCCACACAGAAACAGCTGGAAAGCTCCAACTGTGAAATCTAAATCTCTTTTTTCAGCATGTGGTTGAGCTGTAGGGAACCATCTGCAATGAGAAAACAGCAAGACCCTAGCGGCAATCACCCAGCCAAATTGTAGGAGTATGTTTGTTCAGATGTCCTTCCAGTTATGCTAAATTGATTACTCCTTCAGCTATTGTTCCCTGCGAATTAATGAACTCGTAATTCATGTATCCAAAAATACCCAAGCATTCAACCTCGGATTTGTCATATTAGCTAAGGCGTGGACCGTACGATTGCACGTGCTTTAGCATCTGGAAAGGATATGGCTGGTGGCAGCATAGATTTCCAAGACACCTACCTACAGGCGAGGATTTGTGCATACCCATAATACTTCTCTTGAGAAGCGGCTTTAGAGATAGAAATAAACTCGACACGGAGCTGATATTCGAGGAAGAGAAGGTACGAAAGGGAAATACACCAGGTTAAAGGAAAGACAAAGACTAGTCTCGGGAAAGTCCAAGCACTATGCTTATCCTCAGATTGATCCATACATTTAACCTCGACGGACCGGTGGAATGTCATCAGCCTGAGCTCAGCGAACCAGTAATCTTTCCTGAGGCCAAAATCTCGCATGCTTTCCATAGCGTTATCCATTCTGTTACCTAGGGGAGGTGACGATCCACATATTTGTTGCAGGGTACGAGTGAGGATGAGAGATATGAAGAGGAGCCATAGTTTAATAACGCACCAAACTTGATGGGAATGTAATCCAGATTTACGGACGAGGGAGATGACGGTATGAGGATTCTATCATATTATGAACGTCGGTTCGGAGACTTCACACTATATTTGAGTGACTAGTGTAGAGATGTCAATTGTGACACACAGTTTTAGTGGATCTAATGGTTAAGAGCATGTGTTTCCTCTTAAGATGTCATAAGTTCAAAAACCAAAGGGGTAGAGTATGCATGTCTTGCTAGACTTAGTTGTGAAATCCCTATTGGGAGGACAAGGGGTCTCATACACCAATTTGGTGTCTGGCTTGGCCATGACCTTAACATTAGATAATAATATAATAACATGTTGTGTTGGTCTTTCCAATGCTAAATAGGCTTATGCAGGAACATGCCCATCTTATTATGCTTGATGCTCTTCCTTTGAGGAGTATGATTTATCAAGGGTTCTTTTTTGTCATGGGATACATTTCCATGAAAGATTGTCATTGATCCTCAATTGCGCCTTCAAGGTGATAGGTTAATCCTAATGATGTGATTAATCTTAAAGACATTTATCTACTTTATGGATCACAAAAGTCTTAGATCTAACGTGATAGGCTAAGTTAGCTTTCTCATCTGCTTCATGATTTTGGCTGCATAGGATATGGTGAACATATTTATGAGGAAAGAAATCCAAAAGACCTTGGGCTCTTCTGAGAAAGAAAGACAAACCGAGAGTTATTTGAAGGGAGAAAGTTAGATAATAGGTGTTGGATGATCAAGAGAGAGTCCCTAGGATTGCAATGGAGGGAATACCATGTTCCTTGGCTAAATGACTGCCTAGAAGGAGGTTGCACATTTTAGCTGCATTATTCATTCTCTTTCTAAGGCCTAAGGTATACTTAAACTTCCATTTTTTTTCTAGATGGATGATAATCCCTCTCCCTCTTGCCATCCCTAATTTAATATATAAATTAAACATATATACATTTTAAAAACATGTAGCAAGATTCTTAATCACACAACACAGATTCAGCCTCACTTTATCATGGAAATTCTTAATCGCTTTTATACAATACCATGAACCAATATCATTGCTTATCAATACTACATGCTCAAAATACCATAACTCATTTCACAAAACACTTGTTCTTATGACATTTTTTTAATTAATAAATTTATTTTAAAAAGGTAAAAAAACATAACTACTTTGGAAATAAATCTCAACATTTGATTTGTGTATACTATTAAGAATATTCTAGTATATTCTATGGAGATTAAATCCTTATTATCCACCTAATAATTAGTGATAAATTAAAATTCTAGAAGGCTTATTTCAAAATAAGCATGCTTATTAACATAATAATACAACTAAATATAAATTAAATAATGTGTGTGTTCAAATTTAAAATAAATAGAATATATACACTTAGTAAAATATATACATATATTGTTTTAGAGAAAAAATAAATATAATCATATAAAATAAGTATTGGTTGGCAACATAGTCCTTCCAATAAAGTTGGAAAATACATAAGGAATGGTCAAATTTGATATGACTAGATAATCAATGTTTTTTTGTGAAAAAAATAATTAAAATAAAGGAGTAAACTATTATTCATCCAAAAATAAAATAAAATTTAAATGTCTTGAAAAGCAAGTTAATATGAATAGTTATCGAATATAATTAAATATTGAGCACTCATATCACGACAAAATATATGTATACCATCCTCTATATATATATATATATATTATGGTTTTCATTTTTTAACAATAACAATATATTTGTATTGGCAAAATGTGTCTTAGAATTTGGGAGATACATCTGTTTTTTCGTGAAGTATAGAGAGACAGAAAATTTGAAGGAAATTAACTCTTATTCATTTATGGTTATGAAACTACATTCTGAGGTTAATAGATTAAGATGAGGGCATTCATGTTAATCAGAAATGACATAATTAATGGGAGTAGTTTGCTTCCCTGCATTGTGAAATTCTCCTTGAGTTGCCTCCATAATGATTTGGATTTGATTGTGTAGGCATTGACAGTCTAGTTTGATATCATGTAATTGTTTTTGTTGAGATAAGAGAATGTCTGTTATTGTGCTTATTTAATTTGAGAGTCTTTACGCCATCATATTTTTCAAAGCTATTATTGATTTGATTGCTTCCTCCAAGTTGGAAATGTAACTAGTTTCAGTCTTCGTAATTGTTATTGTACACATTTCAATATGTATCTTATGTAACAAACAAAAGAAGAAAATAAAAATTTATTGTTTTAAAGCATGGGTTTCATTCTCTTTATTGATTCTCTTCTAGGTAAAATTGTGTTCTTCATGCTTCTAGGGTTTCTTAGGTCATATGATATATTGTCATGAATTAAGAGAGTCAACATCATGATTAAAATTTCCTTTCGGGAAATATGTACCTTGTAGGAGAATTTATTTTGATTCTAGAAGGTCATGGAAACATCTAAAGTACAAATCGGCCTAAAGGATGGAATTCAACCCCTTGGAAAGGCTTTAAATACAAGCATATTCGACCTCATTTGGCACTCACTCACTCACAAGTTGGATCTCTCAAGAAGAAGTTTGATCTAAATCTGGGAGAAGAAAGAAAAGGAGAGTGGAGGCCTAAAAGGAAAGGAGAATCTAAGAAGAAGAAAAAATTGTTTTTGGGCTCTATCTCTCCCACACATGCGAAAACTAGCGTTTTTGCAGCTTCAAGGAAGGTCGAATTTGCAGGTTCGAATTCCAAGAGATCGAGTTGCAATATCAAGTTGTTGGAAGAGAAAATATTATGTTTTGACCCCGTTGACCTTGGAAGGATATGTCTTGCTCAAAGGAGGATCTCTTGAATAGTTGAATAAGGGTTTCTACAGAAGCTATAGGGCCAAGATTGGAGGCCAAAGTTCTAGGTCGAAGTTGGGGACAAAGTTGAAGCTAGAATTTGATTAAAGCAAGATTGAGCATTGTTGATCAGATCTATCAAGAAGGACTTCTTGAAGGGCTAACTTTGTACTTGGAGGAGGACTTGTTCTAAGGTTTTGGTATTGATTGTCTCATTTGAAACAAATTTTATAAGAAGAGAAGATATTTTTTGGGTTTTCCCCTTGGAAGGGTTTTTCCTTGGCTTGAAGCCTAATTTATGTTTCCATTGTCTTTACTATTTTTCTCTTGAGAATTTTCTGATGAATAATATCTAATAAAGAAAACACAAGAAGATAAATAAATTTCACAAGCAATTATTAAGTTTAAGGAAAATCTAAATTAATAGTTTCCACATTTGCATTTATCTAACATGGCATCAGAGCTAAGGTGAATAAGAGAAGGCATCTGAAAGTATAATCTTGTGGACACGAAGAAGAGCTTTTCTAAAGGGAATCACTTGTAGAAGAAAAGAAAGAATATTTCATGAAGGAAATGCTTGATAGAGGAAGCCTACAAGAAGATTGTTGATCTCTCTTGGAAGGATATCTACATAAACGTTCATTGGAAGACTTATTTGAAGTAAACATCAACAAATATTGGTATCATCCATCACTCTTTGAAGTTGTTTCTAAATATATCCTAGAAGAAGTATTTCTAGGACATCATTGAAGTCTCCCTGAAGATCATCAAAGCATCGATATAGTGAGAGACATCATCAAAGGAAGAGAAGAATCTTGGTTGAAAACTAAGTATCATATTATTACTCTATGTTTGAATCTAAAAGTCATATGGGTTCTTTCTGCAAGGAAAGAAATAATCTCGTTGCCTCACAAATTTTCCTAGCATGGAAGAAAAGGATTGATCTGGAACTTATAGAACATGAAGTAATGGAATATGTTCTCAGTGAGATTATTGAACCAAGCAAAGACAAGACTAAAGAACTAGAAAAATACAGGAAAGGAGAAGTAAGGGCACAAAGGATCATTGTTGAATCCATTAAGGATCATCTTATTCAATTTGTTGCTAATTTGAAGACATATAAGCCTATGTATAAAAAGCTATTGAATTTGTACTCCATAATTATATCAAAGATGTCTTTGAAAAATAAAATATATAAAATGAAGGAATTTCTTATTTTGAAATGAACAACTATGTACTAAATGCATTGCCACCAGAATGGAGCAGTTTTGCAACTAGAATTTACTCTAAGAAAGACCCAACTCCTTTTGATGAGTTGTGGGCTCAATGAATTTTGGAAGAAACTATGATCAAGGAAAAATATGACATTGAATCAAATGAATAGTCTCAGACTCTAAATCCTTTATTGCAAGGACCAAGAAGTTGAGGAAGGGAAAGTTTGGAAAGTCCAAGAAGAATCCAGATATGTCCAAGGTTCAATGCTTTGGATGCAATGAATATGGACACTTTAAGAGGGACTATCCAAACAAGAAAAACAACAAAATAAAGGAAACAAGTGAAGCTCACACAGATGAAGAAGTGGGAACCTGAGAATAATCGAAAGAAATAATATATCAAAGATTTTTACTATTGAAGAAGGCATCCTCTTTGTTAGGTTATTTGTGAATTTTGTCTTTCCTTTAGGATAGAATGCATTGTTCTTTACACTAGTGGAGTTTTGATTTTGCATGGAATCATAGATAGAAGCATGTGATAGTATCATATTTAGAGTCTACTTGATTGAGTTGCTTTTAGGAATCATTTAGTCTTTAAAATTGGATCATAGACATTCGCTAATATTATGTTATAGGTAGTCATATTGCTAAGGTGGATCGTTGTGATCCTTTGAGAACCATCATTTTAGAAGGTTCTTGGAAGAAGCATTGTGACAAGGATAGTATGTATTCCATGTAGTATTGAAACAATACTCTTGAAGGATGAAGGAATGTATTTGGTCAATGGTCATGTTGCAAGCTTATTTTAGAGCATATAGCTAAATGATTGTGTGGAATCATAGGAATGAATATTTGAAGTAACTCCTAGGTAGAACTCATATGCACAAAATCATGTAAAAGAAGTTAATCATGCGTGGTGAATATTCCATTTGGTTATATGATGCCTAAAATATGAAATTGACATACTCTAGAATGAATAAAATATTAATACTTTCTCACTATAATATATAGAATGATGCTCAACATATCACGTAGTCTTTGAAATAATATTTTAACTTGGTAATGAAGATCGATCCTTAGGGACTCTTATGCATGAAGGAATTTTCTTATGAAGATTGACCATGAGGATGTGATGTTTAGATGAGAATATCATCACGATGGGGTAAGTCTAATATTAATCATTTTTGTTGGTTATCTAGTTAATATATTGTTTTGCTACCTAGAAGGATATTTCATGAATATATGATGGATGTTGAGGCAATCATTAATTCAAGGTGTTTTCAACTTGGGATTAAAAGGTAACAATGCGAGAAGATAACCTGAAGTTCAACATCGTACAATAACAAAGGATCAATTTCTTGAAGAAGCTATGATTAGCTTGAAGTTTGGGAAGGCTTGATATAATGCCTTTGTTGATGATGAAAAAAAGAAAGTGATGTGAAAGATCATTGGCCTGAATCCTGTTAGAATACTAAAGAAAGAAGACAGATTAATGATACCAATGAAGAAATAAAGTTCAATATGATGAAATGTGAAGAAAAGAGGGAGTCATGCAGATATCTCTAGAAATATCAGGTAGCTGATACTCTTATGAAAACGATTGAGAGAGCTTGTGGTTATGACTTCTCATATTATAAATAATTTGAGATCTCCTCTATATTTGGGAGGGAGAAAAGGAGTCTTTGTAAATAGGAGCAAGGATTTATTCCTTGATCAAGAGGAAATAGGGATATCTTTTATGGTTGAGAGGGAGTGATGATGAACATTGCATGTACATTCTCTTCTTCATGCATCATGCACTTGACCGAGACTAATAAATATAAGTCTAAGTGAAGGTCGGTGGACGATTGGATAAGAATATATGGTTTCCTTCAGGATGGAAAATCCAAGAAAAGAAAGGTATCGACACTCTTTGAGGATAGGATAGGTATCCAAGATAATAATGGTCGAAGAGGACTGATATTCTTTGAGGATTAAGGGATAATAATACAAGACAATAATAGTCCTAAAAGGACATACCTAGTGAACATCTGTATGGGGTATATGCCTTAGAGGTAATGCGGTATCACATGTAAATCCTCGCAGAAAAATCCTCTTGAATGAAGTTGAGATTGTCAAGTTAGGCCTTAATGACAATGTTAGTTATAATGTTGATACTTACAGTTGTCTTATCAATCTAACTCTTCTTATGAGAACTCTTCAGTTTGAGAATGATGTTGCACTAGTTGTACAATTATTAATACCTCCCTAGTTAAGAGGGAGTGTTGAAAATATAAATAGTTTCGGTCTTCATAATTGTTATTGTACTCATTTCAATATGTATCTTATGTAACAAACAAAAGAAAAAAAAAATTGTTTGAAAGCATGAGTTTCATGCTCTTTATTGATGGTATTATAGGTAAAATCATGTTCTTCATTATTATAAGATTTGTTAGGTCATAGAATATATTGTCATGAGTCAAAAGAGTCAACATCATGATTATAACACCCTTTCAGGCAAGATTTACCTTGTAAAACAATTTATTTTGAGTCTAGAAGGTCCTAGAAACCTCCATAGTAAAAATCGGTCATGGCCGCTACAAGTTGGCCTAAAGGAGGGAATTCGACCCCTTGGAAAGGCTATAAATAGAAGCAGATTCAACCTCATTTGGAACTCACTCACTCACAAGTTATATGTCTCAAAAATAAGTTTGATTTGAAGCTGGGAGAAGCAAGAAAAGAAGAGCGAAGGTCTAGAAGGAAAGGAGAATCCAAGAAGAAGAATTTTTTTTTTTGGGCTTTATCTCTCTCACACGTATGAAAACTTGGGTTTTTGCAGATTCAAGGAAGGAAAATTTTGTAGGTTTGAATTGCAGGAGATCAAGTTGCAGTATCAAGTTGTTGGAAGAGAAAATACTTTGGTTTGACCTCATTGACCATGAAATGATTTGGCTTGCTTAAAGGAGGATCCCTTGAAGAGATGAATTAAGGTTTCTATAGAAACTACAAGGCATGTTGAATTTATAGGGTTAAATATGGGGACAAAGTTGAAGTTGGAAGCTGATTGAATCAAGATTGAGTCTTGTTGATCTGTTCTATCTAGAAGGACTTCTTGAAGGGTTGAATTGGTACTTGGAGGACAACTTGGTCTAGGGTTAGGGTCTTGATTATCTTAATTGAAGCATATTCTATAAGAAGAAAAGATATTTAATGGGTTTTCCCCTTAAAGGGATTTTTCCCTAGCTTGGAGCCTAATTTTTGTGTACACTATCTTTAATATTTTTCTCTTGATATTTGTTTGATGAAGAAGATTTGATAAATAAAACACAAGAAGATAAATAAATTTCACAAAAAAATATTAAGGTTAAGGAAATTTAGAATTAATTGTTTCCACATTACATTTTTCCAACACTCCATTCCTTGCATCTCTGAGATACCACCATGTTTCTTTCCTTTGTTATACATTTCACCAATTGAATATGGTATTTCCTCCAACCAAATTCCTCTACTAATTCAACATGTATCACTGATGAGGCTCCTAAAATTATTATTGCCTTGAACCTTCTGTATACTTGTTGAAATTCTACTAAGACTCTTATGCCTTATGTAATATCCCAAAAAATATTTTGACTAAAATTTCCATAATTTTGCTACAAAAATATACGTCGTAAATTGCTTTTTCCAAAACCCAATCAAGTTGCACAATTTTCAAGATTAAATTATGGACACAACAAATAAATTCTACAATGTAAAAACCTTGAAAATGTAACTCAAGGTTAACACAAGAAATAGTCACAAAACTCAACCTTATTATATTAAAAATGGATTTGGAAATACATGCCAAATATGATTATGAGAACCTATTAAAACACCAAGAATATATTTGTATGGCTAAAAATGGCTCCTTCAATGCTATGCACCTATGAGAGATATGATTGACCTCTCCTCACGATCTTCACATTATGCCCACTGAGTGGATCTAATATGATCCCTCCTTTTTCAAGTGGCTAGGGTATATGTCTTAATATTGAAACCCCTCCTGATTGGATCAACTATAGTGGATCACTTACCACCGAAACTAACCCTCTACACAATATGGTATCTCTCCCATACAAGCTCCAAGAGCTTAACTCAACAGCAACAAAACAATATTCCAATTGTATGCCTAAGGAGTAAGCTCTCATCTCCTTCAATAGTGTAACAACCTTGGGTTAAAACTTCATGCAATAAAGTTAATAAAGGAAAAATAATAACCATGGTCACGGGACATGTATTCCATGTTCAATGTTGGGAAAAAAAATCCTAGTGTGGGTGTTCATATGGTTTATTATGGTTATGGAAATTGGAAAAGACAATGGCAAAGGCTTTGGAAAGGCAAAGTGGCATTTATTGGAATTTATTAATGAAAATAATGGAAATTAGGAGAAAAGGAAGGTGAAAGGTCACATGTTGCATGTGAGGAGGGAAATGAAGAAAAATAGTGAAAAACTGAAGAAATTAGAGGCCTCATTAATAAAAAGGCTTTTGAGGATCAGTTCATGGCTTTTGATCAGTTCAGTTTTGCAGCTCTCAATTTCTCTCTCTCTCTCTCATGCTATTGGAAACTTAGTTTTTTCTTGGAGCACCCTTGGAGGAGTGTGGCATACTTTGGATTTGGAGAAATATGGCAAAGGAAAAGTAGGAAAGCGCAAGAGGACATCGGGATCAACAACTACAATAGTTTTTTCTTGCAGGTACCGAGTTGCATGTATGATTTCTCTACTAGTTTTGGCATGCATGGCATATGCATGTGATTATTTGGTTATGATGTCATTGTCATTGGGTTCGTATAATATGTTGTTGGGTATGGACTGGTTGTATCTTCATAGGACCAAAGTGGATTGTTATGACAAATCCACTGAGTGTTCGGATGATAATGGAGAACACAGAGTCTTGCAGGGTAAGAAAAAACAACATTTGTTAGAATGTTGACAACTATGCAGGCAAAACATAGTCACAAAAAATGGTGTGTGTTATTTTCACTACACATTTATAGTGATAAAGGTAAGTAAATTGAGGATGTGGATGTATTGAGAAGGTACCCAGTTCTACAGTAGTTTCACGACGTTTTTCCTGCATATATTTCAGAGTTACCACTTCACGGGGAAGTGGATTTTTCTATTGAGTTGGTACTAGGGGCATCACCAACATCAAAAGCACCATGCAGGATCAACACTCCAGATGTGGTAGAGTTGAGATTTTAGTTGAAGGAAATGCTTGATAAGGGATACAATAGGCCAAGTGCATCACCATGGGGCACATCGGTATGGTTTGTGAAAAATAAAGATGGTACTCTGAGGTTGTGCATTGATTACAGGCAATTAAACAAGGTGACCATCAAGAACAGGTCTCTATTGCTGAGGATTGATGATTTGTTCGATCAGTTTAAGGGAGTAGCAATGTTCTCGAAGATTAATCCGAGATTAGGATATCATCAAGTACTCTTCAAGGAAGAAGACATATACAAGACAACTTTAGGACCATGTATGGGCATTATGATTTTGTTGTAGTTACATTTGGTTTGAATAATGCTCCAAATACTTTTATGTTCCTGATTAATAGTGTTTTGCATCGTTATCTGGACAATTTTGTTATTGTATTCATTGATGACATCTTAATATATTCTAATAATTAGGAAGAACATGTCGAGCATTTAGCAGCAATATTGAGGTGGTCAAGAGAGAATCATTTGTATGCTAAGCTCAATAAATGTAGTTTCTTTCAAACATAGGTACATTACTTGGGACATGTGGTTTCCAAGGAAGGCATAGCAGTAGACCCAGAGAAGATAAGGGCTATCATGGATTGGGAAACTCCTAGGAATGTGGATGAGGTAAGATCATTTATGGGGTTAGCAGGTTACTATAGGAGGTTCATCATGAACTTCTCACAAATTTCTTATCCTATTACCTCATTGCAATGAAAAGGTAAAAAATTTGAATGGACAGATGAATGTGTTGTGAGTTTTGTGTAGTTGAAACAGTTACAGACAAATTCTCTAGTTCTGAAGATTGCAAATCTGGAAAAATAATTTGTGGTATAAATTGATGCTTGCTAAAGAGGACTTGGTGGATTTCTTATGCAAGACGGATAGGTAATGTTTTATGAGTCACAAAAATTGAATGAGCATGAGCATAACTATCTGACACATGATCTTAAGCTTGCATCACTCATCCATGCATTGAAGATGTGGAGGCACTATCTTCTTGGCAAAAGGTTTGTACTGATGAGCGATCACAGTGGACTGAGGTATCTATTTCACCAACCAAATTTAAATGTCAGGAAAGCTAGATGGTTGGCCATGATCAACAAGTTTGACTTTGAGATCAGGTTCATTAAAGGTAAAGATAACAAGGTTGCAGTTTCTCTTAGAAAACAGATGTAGGTGAATCATATAGTAGCTATGATTTATTATGGGACGGATGTACGAGAGCAGATATTATAGGTAGGTTAGCAGGATAATAGGTACATGGAGTACAGGTACATATACATGTACATGTAATGGTATAGGTGCAGGTGCACAGGTTGTGGATTATTATCTCACGGCAGATGGCTTGATCAGATTTAGGGACAAGATCTATGTACCAGATAGCAGTGAGCTCAAGATGCTTATCTTGAGAGAATTACATGGCATATTGTATTCAGGTCACCTAGGATATCAAAAGACATTGACAACGGTGAATAAATTTTATTATTGGCCGAATCTAAAAAAGGATGTGGTAGAGTTTGTGGGTATATGCTTAGACTGTCAATAGGTAAAGGAAGAGTGTAAACATCCAGGAGGACTACTATAGCCGATTTTGATTCCAGAGTTGAAGTGAGAGGTAATTTATATGGATTTTATCATAGGTTTGACTAGGACATCTAGATAGCATGACTTGATTATGGTTGTGGTTGACATGTTGACAAAGGTAGGGAACTTCATTCTAGTGAAGTATACTTACTCAGCAAGTGATGTGGAACAAGTGTTCATTAAATATGTGGTCAAATTGCATGGTGTTCCAAAGAATATTGTGTCAAACAGGGATGCTAAGTTTACTTGTAGGTTTTGGAAATATTTATTTTGAGGTTTGGGCATAGATTTTTCCTTCAGCGGAACTTATCATCCACAGACATATGGATAGACAGAGAGGTTCAATATGATATTAGATGAAATTTTGAGGATGTATGTGATGCATAAACAAAAAAATTGGGAATAGTATCTTCTAGTAATATATTTCACTTACAACAATGGGTATCAGGAGTCACTGCAGATGAGTTTGTTTTGAGGCACTCTATGGGAAGAGTTGTAATATTCCTATTAGTTGGAGTGATCCAGTTAACAGGGTATTGATGGGACCAGACATGTTGGAAGAGATGGAATAGGAAATTTAGGTAATCAAGAAGATCTAAAGGCAACACAAGATAGACATATAATTTATGTGGATCGTAAAAGGTTGCTTAAGGAGTTTCAGGTTAGGGAACATGTGTACTTGTGCATCAAGCCCAAGAAAATATCCTTGAGGATTGGATCATGTGCCAAGTTCGGTATTGTGGATCTTTCATGATTCTTGAAAGGATTAGGCCAATAGCTTATGGAATTGCACTTCCTCTGACAGTGAAAGTCCATGACGCCTTCCATGTATCATTACTTAAGAGTACATTAAATATGTTAATCATGTGATTGATTGGTTTGTATTGCAGGTGGAGCTAGAAGGATAATTCCAGCTAGAACCACAGTGTGTATTGTAGATAAATATGCTCATGCTCCGGAGCCAAGCAATCAAGTAGGTTAAAGTGCAGTGGAAGCACTTTGGGCCCGATGACACTAAATGGGAGATGGCGGATCAGATGCATACCATGTATCATTTTCTATTCACTGATTGAGTGAATGTCTTTGATATATGTGTTTGGAACATGCTTTGGAATTATTTTTTGGTATATGTACATATGTATATGGATGTAAATACCTCCATGAGTCATGTTATAAAGCTCCAATAAGTGGTATGGTCTCATGTCTTTATATTGTCATGTTGGTTTGCTTCTCAATAGGTTGATCATTGTAAATATTGCAACGAGCTAAGTTATAAAGCTCCATGGGTAGTATGTATTACTCTCAGCAGTATTGTTGGTTATAGGTGTCACTGAACACCAAGTACAGTGTTCCCCTAAGGGGGAGGGGTCTGTAACAGCCTCAGGTTAAAACTTCATGTAATAAAGTTAATAAAGGAAAAATAATAACTATGGTCACGTGACACGTATTCCAAGATTAATGTTGGGAAAAACATCATAGTGTAGGTGTTCATATGGTTTATTATGGCTATGGAAATTGACAAAGGAAATGGAAAAATCTTTGGAAACGCAAAGTGGCATTTATTGGAATTTATTTATGAAAATCATGGAAATTAGGTGAAAAGGAAGGTGAAAGGTCACATGTTGCATGTGAGGAGGGAAATGAAGGAAAATAGTGGAAAATTGAAATAATTAGAGGCCTCATTAATAAAAAATATTTTGAGGATCAATTCATGGCTTTTGATTAGTTCAATTTTGGAGATCTCATTTTCTCTCTCTCTTTCTCTCTCTCTCATACTCTTGGACACTTGGATTTTTCTTGGAGCACTCTTAGAGGAGTGAGGCATATTTGGGATTTGGAGCAAGAAGGCAAAGGAAAATCAGGAAAGCATAAGAGGACTTCAGGATCAACAACTACATCGGGTTTTGCTTACAGGTACCGAGTTGCGTGTATGATTTCTCTACTAGTGTTGGCATGCATGGAATATGCATGTGGTTATTTGGTTGTGATTTTTCATTGGCATGGAGGAATGCCTAAATTGACAATGGTTTTTCCTAGCCTTGCCATTTACTAGATAGACATGGTACTGTGGGAGTTTTTCCCTTTTGTTTTCTAGTTGGTTCTCACGTTCCTTTGGTTGTAGTTTGAGTTATTAGTTCTTGTAGCCTTGGTTGGAAAAACACTTTGAAATTGTTTGCCATTGAAGTCAGAATTTATCTAAATCACTTTGATTTTGTGAATCTGATTGTTCTGTTCTAATTTCTTTGCTTGCTTCAGTCATATAACTAGTAATCAAGAAATTTTGAGGCATACGTTTGAGTCTTTGTTCTCTGTACTCATTGAATCTCTGTACTTCCTCCGGATTTAGGTTCAATTTGACAAAATTTTGGACTTCTTCAAAAGTCCCAACAGATTTCAAAATGTCTTCAAATCTATCATCAATGTGTATGATAGGTTTGATTTTAACTGACTGAGTAAATTTGTTAGCAATCTTGTCTGGATCGAATTGTCTTGAGGGTAAAACAGGGAGCTTCAAAAGCTCAATCTTCTGACATTCTTTCAATGCATGATTTAAATTGCTGAGGGTGAATGTACCACATTGAATTGGAAAACTTGGCCATAAATATTTTTTACTATCTTTCAAAGATTTAGTGAGTCCATTTCCAACAGTTTGGTAAGCGACTTCTCTCGCCATTAATTTATCATAAACATACAAGGAATAATATGTGGAGGAGTGGAGCTTCCAAATACTCTGATGTATGAAAATTATTCTTCAATAAAACATCTCCCTATCATTTGAAGTTCTGCAATGGCTTCCTTAGTGAACCTAGGGCTCACTCTGTCAAACATTAATTGATGTAATGGTAGTACAACTCCATAACATAGCTTGTGGAAATGTGGTGCATAATTATGTTCCCATATCTCTTTATGACTCAAATGAATAGGGATAGGATCCTCGGGAGTCCATTTCCAACCCATAACTGGAAAAATGGTAGAAAAACAGATAGCATCAAAAACATATGCACTCATGAAAAATTGGGGGACAGGCTTGGAGGAAGAAGATCTTGTCTGGCGATATTCGTTAATCGCTTTAGCTAGATTTTCAGAAAGAATGGTTTCCCAATTCATGATGTGGGAATTAACACAGGAATCAATCAGGGGAAGCCAATTTATGGAGAACTTGGTATTATCAGGGAGACCGTATAATCTGCATAGCATCGCGGCTGCAAAATTCTAGGGATTTTCAAGTGAGGCGATAACATACATACCTTATTTCTCATGTTTGAACTTGTTATCTAGTTTCCTCCAACCTTGAATTGTCTTGAAAGGGTCCTCATTGTTCTTTGAAAATTTCTCAACAAATCTATTATCATAGATGTCTTGTTGGTCGGGTAGCTTGTACATGACTTTCAAATCTTCAGCTCTGAAAGAACCTAAGATATCATTCTTAGCGGTTCTTAGTTGTTTGTCCTTAATTGTTGAATTGTCAAGCACCCACCTAATCATGTCTATATATGGTAAAATAGTGGCCCTTGCTGCTATCCTATGAAGGAAGGAGCATGCAATATCTTTAAACTGTAAATTTGAGGGTCTTGCATCATCAACAATTGCTTTGACCTCCACTACTTCAGGTTCTTCGTCTTTGAGAACGATATAGATAGCTTGCCACTTTGTAGCACCTCCATCGGCAGTGCAGATAGTATCTGAGACTATAGGAGACATTTTTGTATATTCCAATTCTGCAACAATTTATTTGTCGTGCTTCTGCATTACTTTGCGGATGGACATATTGTTGAACCCCAGGATTACCCTTTCCTTTACAGTTTTATCATCTCATCTCACCTCTTTTCCATCAGTTCATAAACCCTAATCAGTGAAGAATGCTAAGGTTTGTCTCAAGGATACATACAAATGATTGACATATTGTATTTTCATGATTTTTTCTATTTTGATAAGTTTTTGTAGATTAGCTACAGAATGCAGCCTATTCTGCAGCTGACTGTACGTTCCGTAGCTACTCTTTTGGTTGAACACGTTACAGGAGTCAGTTGAAGGAGTGGGCCACATGGGTATTCTCAAAATCCCTCCTACATGGATTTCATCCTATTCATATGGACCAGATCGACATATGAAAGTGCCTAACCCTATGGTCAAAGCTATAAGTCAAAGACTGTTTCCTACAGAAATTAGGACTCTTGATTTGCTTCGTAGCAAATCACGAGTCCTAAAAGTCCTATTTTGATTATAATACAAAGAGACACCTGTAGCTACTTTTCTTCGTACTTAGTTATGCAAATTACCTTTAAATAGAGGTTCTATAGAACCGAGAACAAGGGAAGTTTTTGTAGCACAAGTTCAGAATTACAGTGAAATATGTAGAAATTTGAATAGCTGTTAAATTATTCACCGAGATTATCCTGATCACACACTATTTGAGCTTCATGCATAATACATAACCTCTTCTACTATTGATCATCAATTTGCGGAAATATAAACAATTGCATGCGCACATTAAAACCATAAACAATCACACATATAAACACAGTATTTATGGGAAAGATTAAAGCTGAAAACCCCCAAATATCTGTATATTATAATGATAGAGATCATGTAACAATCATTGTACAAAATCCTCACAAGCTCTCAATACAATCTCCAATTGTTACACACTACACAAGCTCAGATCTAGCAAAACACATGCTCCAATCTGCTCCACCTGTTAGCCTGCCTCTACTGCGCAATCCAATATGGATAATACCAAGATCCAGGTTCGAATCCCACTAGTATGTACTGCGCAATCCTCATTGGCTTCTCCATCAATGTGTGTGCAAATCTCATGCACCAGTATATTCACAACTGATAGTCACACTTGCTCTTTCACCTACCTCTTCACTGGTCTCCACTGAAACTGTCCATGCACTGAAGTTAACTGATGTATTCTTTAGTTGATTAATGAGTTTATAATTAGTGAATTAGTTAATAATTAATTCACACCACTCTCACTAGTGTATCAATCAGTTAGACTAGATACAACTAGCTCAACTATGTTTAACTCAGTTAAACTGAATACAACTCCACTAAATTCCTCAATCAACTCCACCAAACTCTATCACATGAGTTCTAACTGAAGTCAACATGCAATAGCTCCACTAAAACCTAGGAATAGCGTAATTCCTTCTGTCAGCTGCATGTGCCACTTATGTGCACTCAACTGAAGTGCTCCAAGAGAATAAGATAATGTTTAGAGTCTAAATATTATTAAGAGCTAATAATATTCGACATATCTATTTTTAGACTGGCAATCTAAAAATAGATTCCGCCCAATATGTCTAAAAAATAGAAGTCCATCTATTTTTTCCGACTTGACCAACCATCCACAAATAGCATCCTGCAACTCATAGAACATGATCCATATGTCTAAAAATAGACATAGTCTAAAAATAGACTTTGCGCCAAAAATAGCCTGCGGGCCCACTTAGTGAAGGCGACTCCTTTCCACTAAGCTCATCATCTTGTTGCAATCTCAACAAAAATACTCTGTTTTCTAAAACTTTGTTTCAATAAAGAAGTTCAGTTTCCGGATGCTATTTTGATTACACTTTTGAAAAGCTAAGGAGTTAACCAGCTTGGTAGCAGAGGGCCCCTGCTGCTAAAGGAGGTTTTTAATGTTTCTAGTTAGATTTCTTTAATTATGTTTAGTATTTTATGTTCATGCTTAATTTCTAGTTTTCAATAGTTTAAATGCAACTGTGGAGATTTGCCTTCCGAAACGTTTCAAGGAGATAGGAACTCTGTCTTCAGAATTGGAATAAAGATTGAAGTGTTGAGAAACATGGTTTCTTAGTTTACTGTTTTTACCCTTTCATTAGAATATAGTTGTCAATTGCTGTGTCTAATTAAGCATTTATGAAATCTATTTTTTCCATTTAATAAATCTTACATTGAATGGTTAAATGTCTTATAAGTGCAGTGGTTGAATACATTTCATTTCTTGTCATTTGCTTGCTAAGAACTAAAGGTGTAATTGATTTTTCCAAAGCCATTTCAAGAGGTCACAAGCTTCACAGTTGGATGAGACTGATAAGTCGATTACTCATTTAGTTATTTTTAGAATACATTTCATTTCTTGTCATTTGCTTGCTAAGAACTAAAGGTATAATTGATTTCTCCGAAGCCATTCCAAGAGGTCACAAGCTTCACAGTTGGATGAGACTGAAAAGTCAATTATTCACTTAGTTAGTTTTAGTTAGAAGATCCTCATTTCATTGAAACAAAATAATATTCTTAAAGATAATTCTGAAAGAAATTAACCTGAATATACTAAGAAATGATGATTAAATGATTAGATGTGATGCAATGTTTGAGTTATTTCATTTTACAGAGTTATTGTAGTTCTTTAGTTTAGACAGATGTAATGGTTGCTTAGAAACATTACCACAAAGGGGTCACTCTCTACATATTGGGTAAATGGAGTAACTAAAAGCATCCTAGGTAATTTTGAATAGCATTTTCTGTTTTCTATCTTAGGACTTTAGCAACTAAGGTACAAACAGTTGATTTCATCTCAATAAGGTTTGACCTGATAATTGAATGTTGAGACAACCTAAAGTACAATAGTTGATACATTTTCTTACTTTTACTATGTCTTCCAATATTATTTTAGTCATAGATCCATGGATTAGGTTTAATCACTAAATGAAGTACATGCTTTACCTTTTTTTTTATCAAAACTAGGTCTTAGAACTAGTCCATAAACTTTGGTTTCTTTTATAGAAAATTAACTTAGTTTCATAATATTTCCTTTTCTTCCTTTTTAATTAGATTCATTTTAACTTTTCCAATAGCCTAGGGTAGCACATTAAGGATTGAAAAAAACAAACCCCTAAAAATAATAATAAAAACACAAACAACGAAGTAAGGGAAAGGTCACTTAGGCACATATACTGCACCACACTTCGTCAGTTTACAAGCCCTGGTTGATAAATTTATGTAAGCAATTTAGAACACTAAATTGACTAAAAATTTTGGCGTTGTTGCCGAGGAAGTGTAACTGGGTAGCCTTATTTCTTACACCCAAAAAACAATGATATGCGTAAGAAAGAGACTCTAGGGGCAGATTTGTAAGAGGCAGAAGCTTAATCCCTACAACACCACTCACTCTATCTAGACCAAGAAGTAGTACACCTCCATCTCAAACTCATATCCCATACTATACTGGTCATAGGCTTCCTGAAGTTTTAAGATCAGATATCCAGTTAGGAGGGTCTCCCACTTCATTCACTGAGACAATCTTGGAGGAAGAAGATCCTAGAACTCCAATAGATGGAATAACCTTTTTCACTTCTACAGGGGAATATATTCCAGCTGAAGAGCTAGAAATCCATAGTGAAGAGAAAGAAAAGGAACCATTCTTCAACATACCATTGATATAAGAACCAGAAGAGCAGTTAGCCCTCCAAGCTGAACCTTATATCAGCTCTGAAAAATCTATCATGGCAAGAAGAGGAGAAGAAGGAGGGGAAGGAGAAGGTGAAATATTTAATGGAGAAAACTTACTATTTGGAGGAGGTAGAGGTAGAGGAGGAGCAAGAGGAGGAGATAGAGGAAGAGGTAGAGGAAATGCAGAAGGAGGTAGAGGTAGACGGGGAATTGAAAGTTCCTTTGGATTCCCTATAATAGATGAAGAGACAAATGCTACCATGAAAAATATCTCACCCTCTATTCTTCCAAACTTTCATGGGCTAAAAGTGAAGACCCTGAGACATTTTTATTTGAATTTGAAGTCTTTTGCAGAACTTATGATTATCTACAAGATGCTCAAAAATTCAAATTTTTTCCTTCAACATTGAAAGGAGCAGCTTTGAAATGGTTCATGACTCTAATCACTAGGTCTATTAGTTCATGGGATGGTATGAAAAATCATTTCTAGAAAGGTATTTGAATTATTGTATACCTGTTAACCATAAAGATGAAGTGTTTAAAATGATGCAAAAGGAGGATGAAAATTTGGAAGATTTACTTGAAAGATTCAACTATAACATTAAGAGAGCAAAGATGGAGAATCTAGACCAAGATACTCTAAAAGCTCTTTTATTGAAAACAATTAGAGATGAATGGATATATATCCTTAATATGATGGGGAAGGGAGACATATCTCAACTTCCATTAGCTGATATTGGGGAACTATGTATTAATCTCTCAAGAGGAAAATCGAAAATTTTGAAAGGACCAAGAGATCCTGCTCTAGCTAGGGTAAACAAGTCTGGAACAGTAAGTAGGGCAGAAATTGGAAACATGCTTGATGAATTCAAAACTGACATTCTAGGGAGTCTTAGTGAGAAAATAGACACCCTTAAGCTACAAAACAAGTAGAAAACTGAGACTGATGCCTTAGCAATATTCTGTCCCAAATGCAGAAAGAAGCATGCTTTGAGAGAATGTCCTCTTAATGCAAAAGTAATAGAAACTTGTGTGATTTGTTTAGAAAACCATGAGACCAAGAGTTGTCCTTCAATTCCTTTTCTTAAGGCTATCTTTCAAGAAGAAACAACTACAAATCCTACATAATCTCTTTGTTTTGTCTCTAGAAGACCTTGGCAGGGGCCTCAAACTCAAGGGTTTAACAACCAAGCGTATAATCAACCCCCACCAAACTGGAATTCTTGGCAGCAACCTTGGACTCAAGGGATGCAAAATCATTTTGGAATATTCTCCCAGTACTATCAATATCCTCCATCCTACCCATCTGATCCATCTTGTCCAAATTATCCTCCCCAACACAATCCTCAACAAAATCCACAACCCCAACTTCAACCTCAAAATCAAAATCCACAACTCTCACTACAATTCCCTCAAAGACCAAATCAGTTACCTACCCAGCCAGTACCAAACCCCAACAATAAAAATCCTCAAAATACCTATATGATAGAAGGTCAACAATTTCAAACTTATTTAATCACTCCACTAGATCTTAATGATGTTCAACTTAGATCTAGGAAGATACTTGAAAAAAGGAAACCTTCTATGGTAATTCAAGAACGAGACAATTCTGAGGAAGAGTCTCTACAAGTTAATAAAATTTTTGAAGAGAAAACATCTCATCAAAACCAAAACATTGAAAATGAAAAACATAAAGAACCGATAAACTCAACTCCTATGTTAGAGCAACCATCAACATCTACTTCTACACCTCCTTTTCCTGAAAGATTACAAATTGAAAGAGGTATAGAAAAACATATTATGTTGCCTAATTATAATTTCCTAGATGAATTGAGAAATGTTTGCATCAAAATTCCATTGTTACAAGCCATCAAGGAAATTCCAATCTTAGCTAAAACCATAAAGGAGTTGAGTATGAAGAAACCAGGAAAAAAAATAAAGAAAATAAAAAGAATTCAACTGATAGGAAAAATAGTAGACATAATGATGGGAAAGATTGCTATTAAAAAATATCTAGATCCCGAAGTCCAGTTGTCAAAACACATATCAATGGAATTGAAATTCCAAACACATTAATTGATTTAGGAGCAAAAATAAACATCATGAGCAAGAAAACCATGGAACAACTTAAGTTTCCTAATCTTCTTTATAGACCTACATTACTACAGTTAGCAGATAAGTCTGTAATCAAACCAGATGGTGTGTTAGAAGATATTTTAGTGTCCTTGGATTCTTGGGAGTATCCTGTTGATTTTATGATTCTAACTCCTAAAAATAATCTAGGAGGACATCCTCTTATACTATGAAGACCTTGGTTGGTTACAACTGATGCTTTCATCAACTGTAGATCTGGTGATATGTACATCTCTGATGGAAATTCAACTAACAAATTCACTTTATATCCTCCAGCAAGAACAATCACAGAGATAGATGAAAAACAATGTATTGATGATGAAGAAGATATATAGCCTCTCTTTACTATTTCAAACATTAGTGAAGATAGTCAAATCTTGAATACTTTAGAAAATTATGAATCATCACTAGAATATGGACATGATCAATTCCAAGAAAGATCTAATATTGAATATTTGTCATCTAGGCAGATGTCGCTCTACTCTATGGAAGAATTTGGTAGCTCTACAGTTGAAATATTTCCAGGGAAAACCTTGAACATAAACAAAAACCTGGAAAAATTACAACAAGAAGAGCTAATCAAAACATTACAAAAACATTCTTCTGCATATGCATGGGAATACATTGACATGAAAGGGATTAGTCCTAAGACTTGCACTCATCACATCTACATAGAGGAAAATTGTAAACCTATCAGACAACCTCAAAGAATGATGAATCCAAATCTTAGGGAAATTGTGAAAGAAGAGTTACAAAAATTGTTGAATGTCAACTTTATCTATCCAATTTCAGACAGTCAGTGGGTTTCTCCTTTGGTGATTGTACCCAAGAAAAATAGTAAATGGAGGGTATGCATTGATTATCGAGAATTGAATAAAGCTACTCTTAAAGATCATTTTCCTTTACCTTTTATAGATCAAGTGTTAGATACATTAGCAGGAAAAAAATATTTCTCATTCCTGGATGGTTTCAGTGGTTACAATCAAATTCAAGTTGCACCTGAAGATTGGGATAAAACCACATTCACCTTCCCCTGGGGAACTTATGCCTACCGAGTACTTCCTTTTGGATTGTGCAATGCACCTGCAACATTTCAAAGGGCAGTACTAGGAATTTTTTCTGTAAAGAAGCAAACCTTTCACTAAGTCATGAAAAATGTTTCATGATGTTTACTAAAGGGATTGATTTAGGACATCATATTTCAGAAGATGGAAAAAAATTTGATAAATCAAAAGTTGAGGTCATCTCCAGACTATTAGTCCAAAGTTGCCAAAAGGATGTTAGAAGTTTTCTAGGATTCACAGGGTATTATAGAAGATTTATTGAAAATTTTACCAAAATAACATTCCCACTCTTAAAATTACTTACCAAGGATTGTGAATTCAAATGGAATCCTGACTGCCAGTTAGCATTTGAAACCCTAAAAGTAAAAATTTCTGAAGCACCCATCTTAAGAGGACTTAACTAGAAACTACCTTTTCATATATCAACAGATGCTTCAGACACAGCTCTAGGAGTTGTGTTAGGACAAAAAGACCTAATCCCTTATGCCATCTATTATACAAGTAAGAATTTGACTCCTCCAGAGTTGAATTATACTGTAATTGAAAAATAATTCTAAGCTGTTGTTTATGCTTTCAATAAATTCAAACATTACATAACAGGCTATGAAACTTTTGTTCACACAGATCACTCTGCAATTAGGTATTTAATGAATAAATCTTTTACTGATTGCAGAGTTACAGGATGGTTATTTCTCCTACAAGAATTTAACATTACTATTCTAGACAGACCTGGAAAACAAAATACAGTTGCTGATTTTCTCTCTAGAATTAAAAATATCAAAGACAACACTCCAATTGAGGATAAATTTCCTGATGAATATCTCTTTGCAATAACTACTCAAACTCCTTGGTTTGCAGATATTGCTAATTACTTAGTTAGAGGAAAATTACCATCAAATCTGCATTCTAGAGAGAAAAGAAGAATCATTCAAACAACTGCAAAGTATTTATGGATTATAAATGAATTGTATAAGACAGGTCCAGATCTTCTTATTAGAAGATGTGCTCGAGAAGATGAAATGCCTGAAATTCTCAAGGCATGCCATGATGAGCCCTGCGGTGGAAATTTTTCTAATAAAAGGACAACTTACAAAATCCTTCATTTAGGATATTATTGGTCATCCATCTTCAAAGATGCCAAAGAATATGTCAAAAGGTGTGACAATTGTCAAAGGGTAGGAAAACCTACTCATTCAAATGAAATGCCTTTACAACCCCAGGTACTTATTGAACCTTTTGAAAAATGGGCCTTGGATTTTGTTGGACCTATCAATCCTCCATCTAAACAAAAGAAGTATATTATGGTATGCACTGATTATGTTACTAAATGGGTAGAGGCGAAAGCATTACCTTTTGCTAATGAAATATCTATAGTTAATTTTATTTTTGAGGATATCTTTACTCGTTTTAGTGTTCCAAGAGAAATTGTAACAGATCAAGGTTCTCAGTTTACATCAAATATGGTGCAAAAAATGGTAGAAAATTACAAAATCAAGTACAAGAAGTCTACCCTTACCATCCACAAGCAAATGGTCAGGTTGAATCTACCAACAAGGTGATTGAAGGAATTCTCACTAAGATTGTTCATCTACACAGAAGAGATTGGGCAGAAAGGCTTCCTAAAGCCTTATGGGCCTATAGAACTACATGGAGAAACACAACAGAACATACTCCTTATGAACTTGTTCATGGGAAGTAAGTCTTGTTTCCTATAGAATTTCAGATCAAAACCTTCAAGATGGCAGTCCAACTAGGACTTGATTTGACATAAGCACAGAAGCATAGACAGGAGCAAATTAATGAACTAGATGAAATAAAAAAAGATGCAGTCCAAATAATTTGTATAGTTCAGCAGCAAAGGACTAAATGGCATGAAAAGTATATCAAAGAAAAAAAGTTTCAATAAGGGGACTGGGCACTCTTGTTTGACTCAAAATTTAAGGATTTTCAAGGGAAATTTCGGACTCATTGGCTTGGACCATATGAGATTGAGAAAGTCTTTGAAAATGGAGCAGTAAAGATCAAAACAATAAATGAAGAAAAGGTATCTCTTCGTGTAAATGGTCATAGGCTGAAAGTATATCATAAACCACTTTCAAAAGAAGAGTTTGTCAGAAAATTTCAAGATAATATTGATATGGAGTTAGTGAAGAATAATTCTTCTTCTTCACAAACATAAGTATGAAAACCAATCAATGATTGGCATAATTATGCAGAAAGTATAGGGTGAAAATCAGAACTCTTTGACATCATATACTTTCATTTTTCTTTTCTGTAAATAGATTTTCATATTTGCAAATCATAAATTGCAAATTCATTTCATTACACTCCCCTGTCGCTCCACTTCCATTTCATTTCATCATAACATTTTATTACTTACCACATTCATATTCCATTTCACTCCATATTCCATATCCATATTTCATATTCTTTTGACATATCATATTCTGCAGCCAGGCACATTTTGCAACTACTCACATTCTGTAGCTGGTTCTATTATGCAGCTAATCTGATTCTGCAAGACACTCCAACAAATATTGAGATGATAATTGCAAAAAGGGATTATAGGACTATGTTCTAAAGATCACCATGCTACATGTTATCACTCAGGTTTTCCTTGAAGTTGTAAAAAAAGGAAAGTAGACCCGAGGTAACCACAAACCAACCTTCAGATACAGAATCTAGCCAATCTGTATCCATAGAGGGCTCTCTTTTTAAAATTTATCTTTGTTCTTAGAAATTTTTAGGCTAGTTATAAGTCCAAGAGTTTTGATTTTGTTTGAATGGTGGAATCCGCCAACTGAGGGCAAGGTTGAAGATTTTTAGTCCATTGGGCTATGGAGTCGAAGGATGGCTTTACTGGATTACTCTTCTACACACAAGATGGCTTTGCAGGGCAAGATAGCCAAACAGAGAACAATTTTGGATCTCAAAATGAATGGAATGGATTTTGAAGGGATGAAAGGCAATCAAGAATCTTTCAACATGTTCAAAAGAATGAAAGTGAATGATTACAAATAAAGAGCAGCTAAGAATTCTTTACTATAGTAATCAAGATGTTTAAACCAACGAAACAAGAACAATTAATAATTCGTTGCTAATAGCCAGTATAGCAGAAAACATTTTAGAATAATCACAATTGAAATCAGAGTACACTTAAGTAAATTTTGATTTATTCTTTTATGTCAATTATTCAGAAATGGAACAGAGTGATATTATAAAGATATATAAAACTTAAAACATAGGATAGAAAGGACTTATTGAACTGTAGTCGGACACATAAATCCTGCAAAAAGTCTTGAGCTTCAAATCATCATCCAGCAAGCCACAAAGAAATCTCTCCAAAGAAATTTTATTCCAAAAAGATCAATGTTACAGCAAAGTAGTAGAATCCACCCCCAAAATACTTCCAAGAGTGAAGTATTTATACAAATTCTAAACTAAAATATCTTGAAAAAATATAAAAATTGGTTCACAAATCTCTCCAACTATTTTACATAAATAGAACTTAAGTAAAGGACACTCAAACTAATGCATCTATTTGGCACTATTTTTGATGGATAGGTGATGACAAAGAGGAGAATTCGAATTTGATCCAACTCTTAGTTGATGATGAGGCATCCAAGTCACTAACTGCTTCCTTTCTTTGTGCATTCTGCTCCAAATATTCTGCAAAATTGGGGTCCAATGATATCTTTTTATTTCTCAATCCGTGATATATATGTAAAAAGTGAAAGAGGTTATTGTGTATTAATAGGTTGGTGAGATAAACCTCTTTCAGTTTCCTAAAATTCCTCTCCAGTTGTGTACAATAGGCTCTGTAAAACTATGTGTAAAACAAAGTTTTACTGAGTCTGAAAAATAGCCTGTAAAGATGTGCATGTATCTCTCATTCTGAAATCACTGTGAAAAAAGTGAGATAATTTTTTGTATATGGGTCTCTTAAGAACAAAAACCTCCTTTAGTTTTGTATGATGTATTTTTTATTTACCACAATATTCTCTGCAAAATGATGACTTAACTGATATTTTCTGCAAAAAGTGATTTCCATCCTTGTTTAATATTTCCAAAACCATAATAGTTGTTAGAAAAGTGAGAGAGGTTTTTATAGATGGTCCTCCTAGGAACAAAAAAATCCTTCAGTTTTGCAAAATTCATCTTGGATTTATCACAATAGTTTCTGCAAAACAATGCCTAAAACATTAAATTTCTGCAAAAATGTTCCTTCTTGTTGTGTTTTTCATCTTTTCACTTTTTTGTTCTTTTAACTATTTTACTTTCACTTTAGATAAAATTCAATGTTGGTGAAAGTATTTTCATCTCTTTTTACCATTTTACTGCCTCTGTAATTACTTTTACTGCTTTACCTTTGACTGCTCTGTAACTTCATTTTAACTTTCACTCTGACTTTTACCTGATACGCTTTAACCACTGATACTCTTTAGTTGTTATGCTTTCTAACCTCTGTTTGAATATATTTGATAACACTCTTGGAGTAAACAAGTCTTATGACTAGTATTAAGACTGTTTATCCAAGGATGTGGTCTTCTGATCACCTGGGAAGATTAGATTCCCATAATCCAATTGTATCCAAGCCATTCAAATAATTGTCTCTGCAGCGACTAAAAAATCGAAGAGGGCTTTCACTAAAACTCAGGTCTTTGATTTGGAAATCCCTATCGACTAATGATGAATAATCCAGGTCTCTGTGAGGGGCGTTCAATGGGGCGACATTTAAAGCCACAGGGACTTCCATTTTGGTTCTTGTGGATTCAAAATGAAAATTCGGCTTATGGTGAGGAATTGAGTAAATTCACGGGAGAAACAAGTCAATTTGCAGATTTAGCAATTCAATTACAGTTCTCGGGGTCACGGAATGAACTAGTAATTAATTCTAACTCTGTTTCAGTGAAGAAAAAAGAAAAGTCGAGTTTTCAACAGAGTTCAGTTCAAATTTAGGGTAAATACTTGTTTTTTGGGTAAAACAGTGTTTGGAACAGACGCTGATGAGTGCGGATAATCTTCTGAGAGGCTCAACTACAATTTGCTTTGAAAGGATAAGGTAAGCAGACTTCACAAATTCGAATTTTGAATTTTTCTGCGCAGAAGGCGTTTTCTTTCACTGGCGTACAAAATGATGAAAAAGACACGAATGTTTTGTTTTATTTGCAAAGTCAAAATGGGGAATTTTTTATTATTTTTTATGATGACGTCATGGTGTACGATGGACACGTCATGGGGAATGGGCGATAAGTGGTAAATTCCGCACCGCTTTTGGAAGCAGGCGATATTTCATGAATTGATAGCGATTCCATTCAGCACACGACGCGTGGCCGGTGCACTGTTTGGAAACCGCTCAGATTTCGCGCGTTAATCTTCGTATAGGGGATGGCTAGCGGAATGTTTGTGGGCCGTAGATCTTCAGCGGAGCGATCCAACGGTGGATCGGATGGGAAACGATGGGGGAGTTAACGCGTGGGCCCGACACGATTATTTATGAGTTAATCATTTCGGGAAGCTTTCGATTGGCGGAGGGGTAAGATTATTAATTAATCCAGGTGATTAATTAATCTCTTTGGTTTATGAAGGGTCGGGGTTACGAATGGACTTGGGGTTTTATTTATTTTTCGTTTTAAACATATAAAATACATGTTTAAACTTTGTTTTTTTTTTGTATACTTTTATTATATAGAAATAAATCAATATGATTCATTTACTATAAGGGGCGGGGATAGTTATATGGATATGTTTTTAGCCAAAGGGATTTATAAAGTGGGATTTTTATTTAATCACATGGGTTTAAATACTTTGGCCTAAAACTTATAGTAAAAAGGTTTTTTGGGTTATTTACATAAAAGAAGTTATAGATAATAGGATAAGGTATTTCAATAGGGATTTAATAGATAAATTAGAGTTAATATGACAAAGGACAAGGTAAACTCAAAACACTTTAACTATAACCAAGAAAGTGAGGATTTTCAAAGTGATTTTGCATTGTAATACTTTCATCACTTAGACTTAGAATAAAGAGTGATTTTGAGGGCTTTTATGGATTTTTGCATGTTTTTTCCTAAGAAAAATGAGATTTTATTTAGGAAAAGATTAAAAGTGAATGAGTGTAATGATGATGAATATTTTTAAATACTAAGGTTTTCTCCAATTATTGGGCCGAGGGTCCGGTCCCTCCAAAAGTCAAGGAAATGCCTTGAGCCCCTTTAATCTTCAAATTTCTTAGCACTTAGGGGAAAAAAATTAAGATGGGAAGTTAATGATTTTGACCTTGTTGTGTTCTGAAATTCTGCCAATGTGGTGTTCTGCCTTTGCACTTGGTGATGAAAGTAAAAGATTATAAACATTTTAAAGCAATCATTCATCACATGTGAATTTGCACTGCCATCTCCCTACCCTACTTATCTTACCCTAGCATTTTCTCTTCTTTATTAGGGTGCATTTGAACTAGAAAACCCTTATCAATCTTATTTTTCTTTTACATGGCAAACCTATCTATTTCTACACTTATTACATCCAAGGGCTCAGATTAAACTGTTGAGCACCTTTTATTAACTCTACCTATCTACTTATCTGCCAAGATTAAACAGTTTGGCCAGATATTTACTCTCTATTCTACAACATGAAATTGAAAAATGAATGAGTCAAGTTTAAACAGTTTGACTCTTCATAAATTGTGGCAAAAGTTTGACAAGCTACACACAATAGCTTATTACAAAAAATGAAATAGTAGTGGCATTTGGACTTGCACACTTTCCTGGTCTATTTTTTTGTTTGGGGTTCATTTCTTTCACTTTTTTGACCATTTTATTCTTTTTACCCTTTGATTTTTCTTTTAGGGTATACCCTCTTTACATTTTTTAAATTTTTTGATTTTTTAAGAATATGGAACACCTTTGCATAAGAAAAAGGTTTGAACATATTGCATAGTTCAATAAGACAATCATGAAAAATGACACCTATTGGTATAGGAGTCTAACACTGGCTCCACTTGGGGATGGCTTTTCCTGGCGAAAAGTCAAGAACAGCAGGTCAGATGCCTCAAAATTCCTTTGACTGAACCATGATAGTAAAATTCCTGAAGCTTAGGGCCTTCACTTCGGGCTTCAACTTTAGCAATTCTCCATCTAATCAAAACTGAAAACTTTTTTTCCCAGTTAGAAATCTTTTGCCTTGTTCCAATCCCAAACATGCATTTGTTGTTGTTGAAAATCATGAATTGAATATAGTCCTTTTTCTGCAACCTGAAATCTGATCTGAAACTAAAACAACACACAAAATTTTTCAAACCAACTTAATGAAAAACTAGCTGAAAATTGAAAACTAAAAAAATGCTCAAAATTATGAGCTTATTAGCACTCATCTTCCTACTCAATCTACTGTTCAACTGCTAGTTAGGTAAAATGAAATAACCAATGCAACCATTCAAGCATTATGTACTTTGAAAGATTTTGTTGCATTTTCTTGTTGATTATCAAAATTGTACTTCTGCAACTTATTAGAAACTTGTCAACAAATGAGAGGATAAGGAAACACTTGATTTCCTTTGTTGACTCTAGAAATTGTACAAAAGGATCTTCCAAAATATATACACTGATATTTAACTGATCTAAACAACTGTACATTTGTCCTGGATGGCCTCCATACCATGAATCTGAAATGTTATTTTCGTCTTTATCTCCCTGCAAAATTTCAGATAAGATTTGAGATGATATTTTTCCTGATTGCAATGTTTGAGTGTCGAATCATTTATCATCTTGATTCTGAAAATCATAGTTAGTTAATAGAGGAATTCTTTGAATGCCTTCAATATTCAACATATCTGCTATTGGATCCTGAAAAACTTGAGAAAATGGTTGCAACCTATAGCATATAGGTTTCCATGAGACTTCATAAACTTCACCAAGTTTCTCATCCTTTTCATTAAACATGTTATACCACATTTCCTTTAAACATTGAAATGATTCAAAAAATAGTGGTATGGAACTTTCTTGTGTCATTTGATCATTTATTTCAATGGGAACTGATAACTGCAATTGTGAAACTGAAAAATCTTGATCAATAGTTTCATTATCTTCTTTGTTGTCAATCTCAATTCCTAAAGATTGCTGATTATTGATGGCATGATAATTGTATCTAATGAACTGAAATGAAGCAAAACAAAGAGGTAAAGAACCTTCACTTATTTCCACATTTTCTGCTTTTTCTTCCTCACTCTCATGGTTTATCTGTATTGGTTGATCACTGTCTTCAATCTGCTGAAACTGAGTTTCTTCATCCCACAAACTAGCTTCTGATTGCTCTGTAAAGTTAGCTTGAGTTTGGAGAACATAACTATCATCATAATTATCATACTTAGGCAAATAATCAAAAGAAGGAATGTCATCAAACATACACATTAGATCAACAGATTCCTCTTCCTCATATTGATCTGTAATTTCATTTTCTGATCTATGATAATTGGGATTAGCAGGAATTTGTTCATGGCTATCAACCTCTTCTATTTCTTCATGGTGATGTTGAAAAAATTCATCTTTCATAGTGATCTCCTTTGTTCTTTCATCTAGTTTTCTTACCAAAAGGTTTAGTTTTACCTCTGCAATGTTTTTCTTTTCCTCTTCTTCTACTTTCAACTTTTCCTATTTGATTTGAAGATTAACTTCCACATCAACTGCAATAGTCTGCATCTGTACAAGTGTTTTTGGATCTCTTTCTCTTAACCGAAATTCTATTTCTGAATCAAAGGCACTTGGATAATGCAAGAGAGCTGAATCATGAGGAGGTCTAATATTTTCTGGCATTGAATAATAAACTTGATTAAATTTGTCAGAAAATTGTTGTATTGTTTCATTTGGATGTCTTTTTAATTGATTATATTCTTCCATGATCACAAAATGATTAACTTTGATTATCCATCTATCAACGAAAAGTTTGATAAACTGTTGGAAATTTGAGATGCTAGCATTAGGCAGATTTTTGAACCAACTCTTTATTCTATTTTGCAAGGAAAGAGAAAAAAGTCTGATTTCAACATCATCTTCATCAATCTCAAATAAATCCAAATAATTTTCAAAACCTTGAATATGTTTTTGGGTAGTGATACCATTTTCTCCATCAAATCTAGGAAGATACTTGTAGTATTTTTTAGGAAAATCATGGAGTATAGGAGGTAAAATAAGGGGCTTATATCTATCTGGAACTTTATATGGTACAGGGATATGTACAGAGATTGTAAAATCAGTCTTGATTATTTGAGGCTTCTTAATTGGAAAATGATCATCATTAGATTCATAAGAAAGTTGCTCAAAGAGATTAGGAGAATTATTACTTAAAATCTTCAAAGGAAAATAACTAAAAACTAATCTAAGATCTTCTATAAAATATTATATACATTGAAAAATTTTCTTAATGAGAAAGAACATAATGTCTTGGATTAAGATCCAAGTTGAAAGCCTAATCTTTCCATATTGTTCTTTGAGGTTCATTCCTCCAGTGGAGTCTTGATTGTGAAATTGATTTGGAGTCGCCAGGTGGATGATTTTAAATTTTGTGTGTCTAATCACTGTCCACCATCATAGATCAGATCTGAACCTGTAAAACAATTTTGAAGAAAAAGTTAGTTCTTCAGGAAACCAAACTTTGAGTATTTTATGATTATTTTGTTTTTTAATGAATTTTCAAAACAACTTCTATAATTTCTTTAAGAGGTTTCAGATATTGGATTTAAATTTTCTTAAAGATTTATTGAACTAGAGAAACTGATTGAATGTTTGAAACCAAAGTTTAGTTTATAAGCTAAACCAGAGATAGACTGAAGCAGCATTTATTTACTATGCAGTTGCAGAGCAAAAGCATTTCAAAGGCTACCTGGCTGATCTTCAGGCTCTGTCTATAGCTTATAAGCAAAAAATAGTAACAATAAAAATGATTTAGGTCCCCAGTATGGTCGCCACTATGTTATCACTCAGGTTTTCCTTGAAGTTGTAAAAAAAGGAAAGTAGACCCGAGGTAACCACAAACCAACCTTCAAATACAGAATCTAGCCAATCTGTATCCAGAGAGAGCTCTCTCTTTAAAATTTAGCTTTGTTCTTAGAAAGTTTTAGGCTAGTTATAAGTCCAAGAGTTTTGATTTTGTTTGAATGGTGGAATCCGCCAACTGAGGGCAAGGTTGAAGATTTTTAGTCCATTGGCCATGGAGTCGAAGGGCCATGGAGTCGAAGGATGGCATCGCCGACACCTTCTACAAGATGGTTACAGGATAGCCAAACAAGAACAATTTTGGATCTTAAAATGAATGGAATGGATTTTTAAGGTATGAAAGGCAATCAAGAATCTTTCAACATGTTCAAAAGAAAGAAAGTGAATGATTAAAAATAAAGAGCAGCTAAGAATTCTTTACTATAGTAATCAAGATGTTTAAACCAACGAAACAAGAGCAATTAAGAATTCGTTGCTTATAGCCAGTTTAACAGAAAACATTTTAGAATAATCACAATTGAAATCAGAGTACACTTAAGTAAATTCTGATTTATTCTTTTATCTCAATTATTCAGAAATGGAACAGAGTGATATTATAAATAGATATAAAACTTAAAACATATGATAGAAAGGACTTATTGAACTGTAGTCAGACACATGAATCCTGCAAAAAGTCTTGAGCTTCAAATCATCATCCAGCAAGCCACAAAGAAATCTCTCCAAAGAAATTTTATTCCAAAAAGATCAATGTTACAACAAAGTAGTAGAATCCACCCCCAAAATACTTCCAAGAGTGAAGTATTTATACAAATTCTAAACTAAAATATCTTGAAAAAATATCAAAATTGGTTCACAAATCTCTCCAACTATTTTACATAAATAGAACTTAAGTAAATGACACTCAAAATAATGCATCTATTTGGCACTATTTTTGATGGATAGGTGATGACAAAGAGGAGAATTCGAATTTGATCCAACTCTTAGTTGATGATGAGGCATCCAAGTCACTAACTGCTTCCTTTCTTTGTGCATTATGCTCCAACAATTCTGCAAAATTGGGGTCCAATGATATCTTTTTATTTCTAAATCCGTGATATATATGTAACAAGTGAAAGAGGTTATTGTGGATTAATATGTTGGTGAGATAAACCTCTTTCAGTTTCCTAAAATTCCTCTCCAGTTGTGTACAATAGGCTCTGTAAAAATATGTGTAAAACAGAGTTTTACTGAGTCTGAAAAATAGCCTGTAAAGATGTGCATGTATCTCTCATTCTGAAATCACTGTGAAAAAAATTGAGATAGTTTTTTGTAGATGGGTCTCTTAAGAACAAAAACCTCCTTCAGTTTTGTATGATGTATTTTTTATTTACCACAATATTCTCTGCAAA
Source organism: Pinus albicaulis (assembly GCA_034641835.2). Taxonomy (NCBI): domain Eukaryota; kingdom Viridiplantae; phylum Streptophyta; class Pinopsida; order Pinales; family Pinaceae; genus Pinus; species Pinus albicaulis. The sequence continues at coordinate 1,055,450,068 of CM076584.1, read as the reverse complement.
ATGATGACTTAATTGGTATTTTCTGCAAAAAGTGCTTTCCATCATTGTTTAATACTTCCAAAACCATAATATCTGTTAGAAAAGTGAGAGATATTTTTGTAGATGGTCCTCCTAGGAACAAAAACCTCCTTCAGTTTTGCAAAATTCATCTTGTATTGATCACAATAGTTTCTGCAAAACAATGACTAAAACATTAAATTTCTGCAAAAATGTTCCTTCTTGTTGTGTTTTTCATCTTTTCACTTTTTTGTTCTTTTAACTGTTTTACTTTCACTTTAGATAAAATTCAATGTTGGTGAAAGTATTTTCATCTATTTTTACCATTTTACTGCCTCTGTATTTACTTTTACTGTTTACCTTTGACCGCTCTATAACTTCATTTTAACTTTCACTCTGACTTTTACCTGATACACTTTAACCACTGATACTCTTTAATTTGATGCTCTTTCTAACCTCTGTTTGAATATATTTGATAACACTCTTGGAGTAAACAAGTCTTATGACTAGTATTAAGACTGTTTATCCAAGGATGTGGTCTTCTGATCACCTGGGAAGATTAGATTCCCATAATCCAATTGTATCCAAGCCATTCAAATAATTGTCTCTGCAGCGACTAAAAATTCGAAGAGGGCTTTCACTAAAACTCAGGTCTTTGATTTGGAAATCCCTATCGACTAATGATGAATAATCCAGGTCTCTGTGAGGGGCGTTCAATGGGGCGACGTTTAAAGCCACAGGAACTTCCATTTTGGTTCTTGTGGATTCAAAATGAAAATTCGGCTTATGGTGAGGAATTGAGTAAATTCACGGGAGAAACAGGCCAATTTGCAGATTTAGCAATTCAATTACAGTTCTCGGGGTCACAGAATGAACTAGTAATTAATTCTAACTCTGTTTCAGTGAAGAAAAGAGGAAAGCCGAGTTTTCAACAGAGTTCAGTTCAAATTTAGGGTAAATACCTGTTTTTTGGGGAAAACAGTGTTTGGAACAGACGCTGATGAGTGCGGATAATCTTTTGAGAGGCTCGACTACAATTTGCTTTGAAAGGATAAGGTAAGCAGACTTCACAAATTCAAATTTTGAATTTTTCTGCGCGGAAGGCATTTTCTTTCACTGGCATACAAAATGATGAAAAAGACACGGATGTTTTGTTTTATTTGCAAAGTCAAAATGGGGAATTTTTTATTATTTTTTATGATGACGTCATGGTGTACGATGGACACGTCATGGGGAATGGACGATAAGTGGTAAATTCCGCACCGCTTTTGGGAGCAGGCGGTATTTCATGAATTGATAGCGATTCCATTCAGCACACGACGCGTGGCCGGTGCACTGTTTGGAAACCGCTCATATTTCGCGCGTTAATCTTCGTATAGGGGATGGCTAGCGGAATGTTTGTGGGCCGTAGATCTTCAGCGGAGCGATCCAACGGTGGACCGGACGGGAAACGATGGGGGAGTTAACGCGTGGGCCCAACACGATTATTTATGAGTTAATCATTTCGGGAAGCTTTCGATTGGCGGAGGGGTAAGATTATTAATTAATCCAGGTGATTAATTAATCTCTTTGGTTTATGAAGGGTCGGGGTTACAGATGGACTTGGGGTTTTATTTATTTTTCGTTTTAAACATATAAAATACATGTTTAAACTTTGTTTTTTTTTGTATATTTTTATTATATAGAAATAAATCAATATGATTCATTTACTATAAGGGGCGGGGATAGTTATATGGATATGTTTTTAGCCAAAGGGATTTATAAAGTGGGATTTTTATTTAATCACATGGGTTTAAATACTTTGGCCTAAAACTTATAGTAAAAAGGTTTTTTGGGTTATTTACATAAAAGAAGTTATAGATAATAGGATAAGGTATTTCAATAGGGATTTAATAGATAAATTAGAGTTAATATGACAAAGGACAAGGTAAACTCAAAACACTTTAACTATAACCAAGAAAGTGAGGATTTTCAAAGTGATTTTGCATTGTAATACTTTCATCACTTAGACTTAGAATAAAGAGTGATTTTGAGGGCTTTTATGGATTTTTGCATGTTTTTTCCTAAGAAAAATGAGATTTTATTTAGGAAAAGATTAAAAGTGAATGAGTGTAATGATGATGAATATTTTTAAATACTAAGGTTTTCTCCAATTATTGGGCCGAGGGTCCGGTCCCTCCAAAAGTCAAGGAAATGCCTTGAGCCCCTTTAATCTTCAAATTCCTTAGCACTTAGGGGAAATTAGTAAATTGTTAGGGAAAAAGTGAGATGGGAAGTTAATGATTTTAACCTTGCTGTGTTCTGAAATTCTACCAATGTGGTGTTCTGCCTTTGCGCTTGGTGATGAAAGTAAAAGATTACAAACATTTTAAAGCCATCATTCATCATATGAGAATTTGCAATGCCATCTACCTACCCTATCTACTTTCTCTACCATTTTCTCTTCTTTATTAGGGTGCACTTAGACTGGAAAACCCTTATCAATATTTTTTCCTTTTACATGGAAAACCTATCTATTTCTACACTTATTACATCCAAGGGCTCAGATTAAACTGTTGAGCACCTTTTATTAACTCTACCTATCTACTTATCTGCCAAGATTAAACAGTTTGGCCAGATATTTACTCTCTATTCTACAACATGAAATTGAAAAACGAATGAGTCAAGTTTAAACAGTTTGACTCTTCATAAATTGTGGCAAAAGTTTGACAAGCTGCACACAATAGCTTATTACAAAAAATGAAATAGTAGTGGCATTTGGACTTGCACACTTTCCTGGTCTGTTTTTTTGTTTGGGGTTCATTTCTTTCACTTTTTTGACCATTTTATTCTTTTTACCCTTTGATTTTTCTTTTAGGGTATACCCTCTTTACATTTTTTAAAATTTTTGATTTTTTAAGAATATGGAACACCTTTGCATAAGAAAAAGGTTTGAACATATTGCATAGTTCAATAAGACAATCATGAAAAATGACACCTATTGGTATAGGAGTCTAACACTACAAAAGGAGTACCTAAGGAACAACATCAAGCAACAACAAACAACAAGGTCAAATTCTGAGGTAAAATGTAGAAATTTATTTTAATAGCAAAAATTAAAACATGAAATATGTACAATGTGTACATTCATATGTTCCTTAGTAACCTATCATTCGAATTGATTAATCCTCATCATGATGTATCTCAACCATATCCTTCATCTAACGTTCCACAACAGTCCATCATTAAAACCCTTGATTAATGACTGACAGACATAATTATAACGTGACCTATTAGGCCACGTCTCTCTAAGACCATATCATTTACTTATTACCTACATCTCACCATAAACCCTCCATCAGATCTGTAGCTCATTTCATTTCCATCGCTCATTCACCTCCATCAAACTCTGCAGCCAATCCATTTCCAAACACAGAGGGGTATTTCTGAGGATAAAGATACTCTGCACAGAAGAAGAATGGGTCTAATTGTTAGAACAGAGCCAGTAGGTGTCAAATACATGGAAGGATATCTACAAGTCAAGGAGTTACTACAACAAGCTGGATGGTTGAATTTTATAAAAAAGTTTGATGGCTTTCATAAGGAAATTACCAAATCATTTTCCAGATCTTTTGATGGGACTGAGGTGGAAATTGGAGACATCAAATTCACAATAATAGAGTCATTCTTGGCTGAAGCAACGGTATGTGGAATCATTGGAAAGAAGTGCCTCAATGAGCCAAGAAATACCTGTCAATCCACAAGAACCTCTGATTGAAACTCTTAAGCGAGATAATTATGAATTAGAGATATTGAATAGGCACATCAAGCATGAAAATGAAATGAATGATAACTCTACTCTGCAGCTAAGGCTATTACACAAGGAAAACAGGAAATTGAAGAAGAAGAACAAGAGGTTAAACAGAGCACTCATAAAACTCAAATTCAAACTTCTCATGAAAAGGCCAAGAATGACATTAACTTCCAAAAGAAACAGAAGAATAAGGTTGGATGTCTTAGCTGAAGTTTCAGAATACATGCAGTAAGGGAGAATAACTTAAATTGCATGAGGACATGCAATGACTTTACAGTGGGGGTATGTTGAATCCCAGGATTACCCTTTCCTTTACAGTTTTCTCATCTCATTTCACCTCTTTTCCATCAGTTCATAAACCCTAATCAGTGAAGAATGCTAAGGTTTGTCTCAAGGATACATACAAATGATTGACATATTGTGTTTTCATGATTTTTGCTATTTTGATAAATTTTTGCAGATTAGCTACAGAATGCAGCTTATTATGCAGCTGACTGTACGTTTCGTAGCTACTCTTGTGGTTGAACATGTTACAAGTGTCAGTTGGAGTGGGCCACATGGGTATTCTCAAAATCCCTCCTACATGGATTTCATCCTATTCATATGGACCAGATCGACATATGGAGGTGCCTAACCCTATGGTCAAAGCTACAAGTCAAAGACTATTTCCTACAGCAATTAGGACTCCTGATTTTCTTTGTAGCAAATCATGAGTCCTAAAAGTCATATTTTGATTATAATACAAAGAGACACCTGTAGCTACTTTTCTTCATAGTTAGTTATGCAAATTACCTTTAAATAGAGGTTCTATAAAACTGATAACAAGGGAAGTTTTTGTAGCACAAGTTCAGAATTACAGTGAAATACATTGTTTTCTAAAACTCTGTTTCAATAAAGAAGTTTAGTTTCTGGATGCTAGTTTGATTGCACTTTTGAAAAGCTAAGGAGTTAACCAACTTAGTAGCATAGGGCCCCTGCTACTAAAGGAGGTTTTTAATGTTTCTAGTTAGATTTCTTTAATTCTTTTTAGTATTTTCTGTTTATGCTTAATTTCCAGTTTTCAATAGTTTAAATGCAACTGTGGAGATTTTCCTTCCGAAATGTTTCAAGGAGATAGGAACTCTGTCTTCAGAATTGGAATAAAGATTGAAGTGTTGAGAAACATAGTTGCTTATTTTACTGTTTTTACCCTTTCATTAGAATATAGTTGTCAATTGCTGTGTCTAATTAGGAATTTATGAAATCCATTTTTTCCATTTATGAAATCTTACATTAAATGGTTAAATGTCTTATAAGTGCAGTGGTTGAATATATTTCATTTCTTGTCATTTTCTTGCTAATAACTAGAGGTGTAATTGATTTTGCCGAAGCCATTTCAAGAGGTCACAAGCTTCATAGTTGGATGAGACTGATAAGTCAATTACTCATTTAGTTTTTTTAGAATACATTTCATTTCTTGTCATTTGCTTGCTAAGAAATAAAGGTATAATTGATTTCTCCGAAGCCATTCCAAGAGGTCACAAGCTTCACAGTTGGATGAGACTGATAAGTCAATTATTCACTTAGTTGGTTTTAGTTAGAAGATCCTCATTTCATTGAAACAAAATAATCTTCTTAAAGATCATTCTGAAAGAAATTAACCTGAATATACTAAGAAAGGATGATTAAATGATTAGATGTGATGCAATGTTTGAGTTATTTCATTTTACAGAGTTATTGTAGTTCTTTAGTTTAGACAGATGTAATGGTTGCTTAGAAAAATTACCACAAAGGGGTCACTCTCTACATATTGGGTAAATGGAGTAACTAAAAGCATCCTAGGTAATTTTGAATAGCATTTTCTGTTTTCTGTCTTAGGACTTTAGCAACTAAGGTACAAACAGTTGATTTCATCTCAATAAGGTTTGACCTAATAATTGAATGTTGAGACAACCTAAAGTACAATAGTTGATACATTTTCTTACTTTTACTCTGTCTTCCAATCTTAGTTTAGTCACAGATCCATGGATTATGTTTAATCACTAAACAAAGTACATGCTTTACCTTTTTATCAAAACTAGGTCTTAGAACTAGTCCATAAACTTTGGTTTCTTTTATAGAAAATTAACTTAGTTTCATAATACTCCCTTTTCTTCCTTTTTAATTAGATTCATTTTAACTTTTCCAATAGCCTAGGGTAGCACACTAAGGATTAAAAAAAACAAACCCCCAAAAACAATAAGAAAATCACAAACAACGAAGTAAGGGAAAGGTCACTTAGGCACATATACTGCACCACACTTCATCAGTTTACAAGCCCTGGTTGCTAAATTTATGTAAGAAATTTAGAACACTAAATTGAATAAACATATATCTTGAAGGAAAATCCCTATTAAAGACAGAGTAATGATCATATGATGGAAGATATATTGAAATGACTAATTTTGAAAGAAAATATCTGGGAAACAGCTATATCATTAATTAATCGCAACGAATCAATAATTTTTTGCATTGGGATGATAAAACACACTTAATAGTTCCTGACATGATTTATTTTCACGTAAAACCTTTATTTAAACCTATCAAATCCATCGCATCGCGCCCTTTGAAACTATCTTTATAAAGCACATTACTTTTTGTTTATGCGATATGCGATCGCAGTATCGGAATATCGCAAAATTGGAGCTTTGGTAAAGCCTGCTTAAATTTCAAACATATATTCACGAGTGCTATTTATGTTGTCGCTTGCGAAACTCCAATCGCTGATCGCAAAATCGAGATTTCGTTGTTTTGTTACTTATCTTTTAATGAGAAAATATTATGTGATTTTTGCGATAGGGTAATCACAAGGATGTTTTATTAATTTTGTTTTTTTTTAATAAAAGAAATAATTTTTTGGAGTTTGATTTTTTATCTAAAATGAAAAATACATTTTTAAGAAGGGTCCCTATTTCTATTTATCAAAGGTCTATATTATTTTGAAAATAAAAATGGGGGAGTTGTTGCATAGCACTACAATTGGCGATTCACTTGGGAGAACCAAATATCTCTGATTCGTTTATTTTGATATTTCTAACTTTCAAAATAAGAAAAAATATATAAGAATAAAAATAGTATGATTCATGATTTAAACATTGTTTTTTCAAAATATAATCTATTTACCTATCTCATTTTTTCTTAATTAACCCCTTCAGTGATAATACATAGCTATCTGTATCAGTTAGTACTCAGATTTAAAAATATAAAGTAGGTATTCTCTAAAATTGGTTTCATAGATTTTTATTCATTTATCATAGATAGAGCCACTATTGCCACCAAGCGTTTATAGCCTCGACAAGTTATATTTTAACCAATAATGATTCATGGTCCCATCTGAATTTGATTTCTTATTTCAAAATATAATTTTGACATGTAATTGAATTTCTTTTTTCTTGACATATTTTCAAAATCATTGTCCAGGTTTGGTGGCCTGATAGTGACAATGTCATTCACTGATAGTAATTTAGACTGAACAAGCTGGCTCGTAATGAGACCCCTTGTCTATTGATTTTTTATAATAATTTAGCTATTACCCTATTGTAGTATGTAGTATTGGTAATATCAGTCTAGATTATTTCTCTATGATCATGATAAACAAGCTCGTGATGAGACTTATTTTCTTTTGAATTTGTAAATCGTATATATTTCTTTTTCTTTTTTGAATTATACTTTGAAGAAGAAATTTTATCAGATGGGATGAATCATTAACTCGTTTAAGAGTTATGGATGATAATTATAGAGTTGGTAGATACCTTTTTGTAGAGAATCCTTGCTAAGTTAAAAGTTTCCTTTTTTTACTGATAAATAACAACTATATTTTATGATATCAAGAGTCTTTTCGGAAAGTAAATGCCTTTGGTAAATTTCAAATTATTTCAAAAAAATAAAGTTTATTTAATTCCCATAGTTATAATCATCTTTTTACTTTACTTATTTATAGAAGCGAAAGATCAAAATAATTTATCAGAGATTCTGAAAATTTGAATCAACCAAAAGTGATGCTATTTTCAACTTTTATTTTCCTAAAGCAAAAATAAAATCTAAAGCTTTATTTCTACGAAAAATATTTTTTAATAATTTGACCATTCACAGGCAAGGAATATTTCTTACCTGATAAGTCTTGCGGCAAAAAGGTGGATAAGCCTATTTTCTCTATAATTTGAAATGGACCAAGCCATAATCTTTGGAATTTGGTATGCTTACCTTTTTCCTCATGTGCCTTATCCCATTTCAAAACAATGTCTTCAATCTCAAAAGCTTTTGAGCTGGTGGATGTTGTATCAAACGAGGTTTTCACTATTTGTTGATGATGAGTATGTATAGCTTTGGCCTTTTCTCTCTGTTCTTCTATTTTAAAAATTTGATCTTGTCTAAGTTGAAGGGAAGACGAAGGATTTTAATCAATAAATTGCACTAAAGCAAATGATGGTATTGTTATATTTGTGGGTAGAACTGCTTCTTTCCCATAAACTAACATAAATGGAGAAGTACCTAGTGAGGCTTTGTGGGTGATTCTATCCGCCCAAAAAGAAAATATTAGTGCTTTGTGTCAATTTTTATGATTTTGTTCTATAGTTCGTTTGATGATTCTGATAAGGTTTTTATTTGTAGATTCAGCTAATCCATTACCCTGTGGATAATAGTTAGCTGAGTATTTTAATTTAAAACCTATTTTCAAAGCGAATTATATCATAGCGTTTCTAGAAAAGTAAGATGCATTATCGAATATCAAAGCTGATGGGAGGCCAAACCTGGTGATTATGAACTGTTCAATAAAATCTGTAATAATTTGTGTATTAACCACCTTTAATGGGATATCTTCTACCCATTTTGTGAAATAATTTGTTGCAATTAGAATATACTTATGATGTTTAGAAGAGTTTGGATTTATTTCACCTATGACATCTAACCCCCATTGTTCAAATGGTTGTTGGATATTTATTGGTTGTAGTGGAAATGCTGCTTTCCTTTCTCTTCCTGCTGCAGTTTGACATACTTTGCATTTTCCCACGTATTCATGTGCATCTTTAAATAGATTTGGCCAATAGTAACCAGCATGCAGTATTTTATGAGCTGTGATGTTTCCTCCGAAATGACCTCCAGCTGGTCCATCATGTAGGACCTACATTACTTTTTAAGCTTCAGTTTTCTCCAAACATCTCAATAATACATAATCATAATTCTTCCTAAATAACACATCATCTATGAGTTGATATTGATTTGCTTTAAGCCTCAGAGCATGCTTTGCTGTATAATTGAGATATAATGGAGCATATCCATTTTTCAAGAAAAATTTTAGATCAACATATTGTGACTGAGAATCGTTTAGGCTTATCTCAGATAGTTGTATTTCATTTGATTGATCTTCTTCTGTTGGTAAATGAGAGGCTCCAGTTAACATCCTGCAAAGACCTTGACCTTTAACAATTTTAGCAGGATGTATCTCTACATCATATTCTTGAAGTGCAGTGACCCTATTTTCTCTCTTCTCTCCTACTTCTCGTTGGATTAATAATTGCCTTACTGCTGAGTAAGGTAATATTATTTTAGTATGTGTTTTTAGGAGAAAAGGTCTAAAATGTTTCAAAGTTTTAAATACAGCGTAAGCTTGTTTTTCCACAGCTGAATAACTCAACACCTTGAAGGTTAGAACTAAAAAATGAAATCGGTGCTTCAATGTTTTGATCATTTAGCGTGTCAAAACTGTTGCATATGATGTATCAAAAGAGAATGTATATAATACAAATGACTTAAGAAAATCAGGAGTTGTTAAAGAAGGAGCTTCAATGATGGCTTTTTTAATCAACTCAAAATAATTTCTCTCTTCTTTTCCCCATTTAAAAATTGAATTTTTCTTGATCATTGATTGCAAGGGTAAGATGATTTGGGAAAAATCGAGAACAAATCTTTTTACAAAATTATTTTTTCCTAAAAATGATTGCATCGTTTTTTTATTGTGTGGTAGAGGGATGTTTTCAATTTCCTGAATCCTATCGGAGTCAATATGGATTCATTTTTTAGAGATAATGAACCCTAATAATTTAACTTCTGATAAGGCGAAATAACATTTTTTAGGATTCAAGGAAATGCCGAATTTTCTACATCCTTCAAAAATGTGTTTTAGGTGATTAACATGGTTGTTTCTATGCTTAGAGTAAACAGTAATGTCATCTAAGTATATAAAAACTGCATTGTTGATTAGTCCTCTAAAAGCTATATCCACAGCACATTGAAATGTAGCACCGACATTAATTAGCCCAAATGGAATTTTTTGGTATGCATATGTTCCCCACTTTGTCCTGAGTGTTGTCTTTAATCTATCATCCGGATGTACCATAATCTGATTATATCCTGAAAATCCGTTGAGAAAAGACATCAATTTAGATCCTGCAACTGACTGTAATATCTGTTCCATGGTAGGCAAGGGAAAATTATCCTTATGGCAAGATTTATTTAAATTTCTAAAGTATATGCAAATCCTAATGTCTGCATTCTTCTTTCTAACTGGGACCATGTTTGACACCCATTTCGAATGTCTAACAGGAAAGATAAATTTGGCTTTGAGCATTTTATTTAATTCAGATTTAATTTGACTTTCTAAATTTGGGTGAATATTTCTAAGTTTTTGTTGAACAAGCTTATCATCTGAAATCATAGGTATGGTATGCTAAATTATGGAAGTATCATATGTCTTGAGATCTAAATAATCCCATGCAAAGATATCTTTATATGCTTTCATCAATTTAATAAACAACATCCTTTCTTCAGGTTTTAAACCAAGACCTAGGTTAATGTTTTGAGGTTTTTCTGGTGTACCAAGATTAATCAATTCAAATTTTAAAGTAGAACTTTGGGTTTTTGAATTGGTCACTATCTTTCAAATCATAGAGATCTTCAATTTTGACTACAGATTTTGGAATTGGATTAGTAGTTTGTTTATCTTCAATCTGTAAGTCATGTTCATGTTCATCTACGATTTGACCTTCATAAGCTCTGTCTGATGTAAGAAAGTCTACTATATCTGCATCATTGTTAAATACTCTCCAATTTGTTACGTTGTCAGGAATGGAAGGCCTAAAAATTAACTCAATTGAAAATCTATCTGGGCTAAATTCTTCGGATGGTATAAGCTTAGATGCTACATTAGCAAGTAAATCGGCACTTGCATTTTGTAATCTAGGAACTGCGGAGATATTAAATGCAGAAAATTGAGATGTAAGGCTTTGAGTTAAAGTTTGATAGTGTTTCAAATGTCCAGAAATACAAAGAATTTTATTTCTGACTTGTCTAACAATTATTTCAGAATCTCCATATACCTGCAAATATTTAACATTTAAACTAATAGCTTTGTACATACCTTGTATCAATGCTTCATATTCAGCGGTATTATTCGTGCATTGAAATTTGAGTCTTCAAGCTAGCATTGTTTTCTCTCCTTGTGGATTGATTAAAATGCAACCTGCTCCTGCACCATCTTCTTATTTTGAACCATCAAAGTATAAAGTCCAAAATAAAGAATTTTCCGAAATTTTATTGCTAAGATTAACACATATAGAAGTGTATGTTTGAGAAAAGTTTTCAATTTGAGAAATAGCAGTGTTTGTTGAAAAAGGTGAAATCTAGGCATTGAACAATCCAAGAAATGATTCAGCTGAATAATTTCCAATAATATTATTCGTGAAAGCTACAGGTTCATTTATTTCTTCCAGTTCAGTGACTGTATGTTTCATAAATTTCTTGTGATCAACTTTGATTTGATTTGGTTTACCATTATATGGCAACCACGTGTGACCAATCGGTAGCAAAATATCCATGTAACTTTTCAGACCAATCCCTGCTTAAAATAAGACCATAAAATTTAGGGATGTCTGCGACCAAAATATCGATTATTTGCAATACCTTTGGATTGGATGATAATCTAATGGATACTGACAACATTTCTCCAATGACCTCTACTTTTTTTCTATCTAATTGAACTATATGTACAACAGATTTTTGAGGAGTGATGTTCAATTTTGTACACACCGTTCTTGGCATAACATTTGAAGAAGCTCTTGAATCAATAAGACAGTTATGAAAAATTTTGTTAAAATTCTCATAAGTCAAAAGTAAAGGAGGAGTGTGAGAAATAGATCTATCACCAATTAAAACAAGATCATTAGGATTTACTTTTTTTGGAGTTGATGGAGGTTTTCCCATATCTGTAGAGGCTTGTGCTATAACTGGTGGTTGTATAGGATCTACAGGGATGCCTTGAGTTCTCTAAGTAAAATTTTATGTTGTTTTTTGAGTTTGGTCATCTCATGTAATGAAATATTTTCTTTGGTCCTTTTCATATCTTCAACTATATTATATTCCACTGTATCTAAAACTATCAAAGTTTTGGAAGTTGTAATAGGATATGTCTGAACAGTTTTAGATTTTTTTACTGTTGTTTTCTCCTTTGTGGGGAGAGATTTATGTTTCTGATTTGATATAATTGAATCAGAAGAAGATTTACTTCTTGTAGACACATGCATAGCTTCTCTTTCTTCTTCTGTAGGGAGAATGAAATCCTGTAACCCATTCAGTTAAACTTTTTCCTCAAACTCTAGTCCTGTTCAGATGGTGAGGGATCTTTATTATATTGATCAGATTCATCATTTGAAATGACATTTGGAGGTTGAGAAGTTGAAGAAGGGTTTCTCTTAAATGGGTGAAATGATTTCTTAGGAACTGACGTTTCAGCAACCTGTTTCTTTATCTCAATCATGTCATTTGACATAGTCTTTAACACTTTTTGCAGACCTTCAAGATCGAATGGATCTTTCGAGACTTTATTTTTGGAATCTTGACTAAATGTCACTTTCTTTGATTTCTTGTCTTCTATTTCTGATCGTTTTTCTAATGCTAAGATTATTTTCTCTACAACAAGATCTTCTTTCATGTTCACTAAAAGGGTAGCTTTACCAACTCTATCTACAAAAATAGCTATATTAGAAGGTAAAGAGGAAATATACCACTCTATTTGTACATCAACAGCAGGCTTGGAAGTGGTTGGGATTTTGTTTAATAACTTATTAAATATGGAGTTAAAATATTTGATCCTTTCACCTGAATTTGTTTTTAGATTAGAAAGAGCATTGATTAAAGATGCAAAAATTCTATCATCTCCAAATTTTGCAAGAAAAAATTGTTCAAAAGTTTCCCAATCTGCAATTGATCCTGCTGGAAGTGAAAAGTACCAGGATCCTGTAGATCCTTGTAAAGTATAACGAAAAAATCTGACTACAATGTCTTCATGAGCAACTCCATTAAGATTCATGGCTAACATAAAATTATTGATATGTTCTTCAGCGAGAAGACCATCATCTGGATTATATTTACGTAGCCATTTTTCTAGATGATCTAGAAGAGGATTTGGATTTGCAATTAATACAACACCAAGATTCGTCCAAGGCCGATTAGCCATAATTGGATTTGAAGTTTTCAAAGATACAAAAGTAGATCCAGAAGTAGGAGGGATGGATGTAGAACTTACAACTGGAGCAATACTACTTATGATAGTACTGATTGTTTGAGTAGAGGAAATGGAAGAATAAGAAGATGTAGATTGAATAAGAGGATGTGAAGAAGTAACTGAAGGGAAATTTGAAGTGACTTCACTCGTATCTGACTTAGATATGCATATAAAAACTTTTTTGCGATGTGATTCTATTGGAAACTCAAAAGGAGAAATTCCAAGTCTTTCACTTTTGGATCGGGTTAATATACCAGTTTCTTTAAATAGGGAAGCGACGCTTTCTTCAGAAGCTTCTGGATTAGTAGGCTTTTCAGCATAAATAGATATTCCTTCTAATTTCTAGATTAAAGACTGAACTTCGAGAGATTCAGGAGTGAATTCTGAAGCAGATGACTATCGAGATATTTCAGGAGATGAGGGGAAAGTTTTTACAATTTCCGATTTCTGAGTTGGTGATGTAGAATTTGATTGGGAAGTTGTAGGATGCTTTTGGGGAGATTGAATCTTATGAGGGCTTCTAGTTTGGGGTTTTTATTTATATGCCATTCATAGTCAAGCCCTCCTTCTAGCGCCAAAAATGTTGAGGCCTCGGAAATCTGTGGCAACAACAAGGGGGATAACCACCCGGTCTGGACCTTAAGACGATTCTTTTTCCATTTGGGATAGTGGCTCCGATTGGGTGTAATGGGACCAGTTTCCTAGATTTGGGTTTTGTATCATTGTTGGGTTTCTCTCAAATGATTTGCATGAATAATCACTAAAAACTAAAACAAATTTATTCTAAAATGAAAAACTTTGAATTAAGTCTAATCTAAGGGATAATGTTAGTTTTATGCGATCTATTATGATATGTATTCAGCCTGTGATGATTTGGATCAATCATAGACTTAAATAGAATTAATACTTTTAGAAGATGATTATTTTGAAAAATATTTAATCAAAAGAAGATGTGAAACATATCGCATATATTCTGATGATCATATATAAAACAAATCAATTTCTATCCTTATATCGTATAATAGTGCAACTGATATTTCAAACAGAAACAATTGATTTCATACATAATTCATGAAAGCTAGATTGATCACTAATATTTAAAACAAAGTAGCATACATGATAATAGTACCAGATGTGTGTTGTCATGTTCATCTGATCAATGATAATAGGCCATAATCAATCCTTCTATCAATAAGTCTTTCAAAAAATACAAAATCTCAACAACAGTGATCAACAAAATGATATATAACTGAAAAGACCGTGTTCCATCATTTTATCAAGACATCCACAAACTTACAATAAATAATTCTTTGTAAATGTTCTCAATAAAAATTCTAGACCCTTCTCTAAATGCATGAGAAGGGTTTAAATATTACATTAACTACTTACAAAAATAGATTATACAAAATATCTTATGAGGTGGTTCCAAACAACCTTCCTCATTCCTAGTATCTAATTGCTAAATTTGAATTTATTAAAAACAAGCTAACTTATAATCATGCATGATGATAGATTACTGCCATCTCTGCTTTTCTGTTCACAAATATCGAACATTGGTTGAACTTGTGGAGGCTTCCCAAACTGTGTCTTCATCTGCCCAGTAAATATAGCATCAAGTAAAAGTGGCTGCATTTTCTGTATGGAATCCAGAGAATGATTCAATGTCATTATTTGACTATGAGGCTTAACCTGTAGCTACCAATATGCTTACCAATCAGTCTTTTTCAGATGTGCAAGCGTTTCTTCTCGGAGTTGACCTGTGTTTTTCCAAATTTTCTCTAAATTTCTGAGATCAGGAATCGATTTGTGATTTCCTTCTTTAATTAGACTAGAGGTATGCAACATGTGGTTAATAATTTTGACCATATTCTTTGATATACCTGTTGATCTGGCTATGGCCAATTATGCCTGTTTTACCTGTGCATCCCAGTTAGTAAAGAGAATACCTTTAATAGTTTCTTTGATCTTTGGGAGACTTGACTTTCTCCCTTTCTCTAAATCCTGCCATGCAATATAATCAGCAATTTTGTTTCTGAGTTCATTAAACTCAATTCTTTGGTCAATGACTGTATTAGTCAACTGTTCACTGATTTTCAAGTGTGGAACTAAGTTTGACATTTGTAAGATGAACAAGTTTTGTTGTTTTGAGAGTAAGGAATTTGATGCCAATGCTTCTTTTATGAATTCCTCTGCAGTAGGAATACCTTCATATTTTGTAAGATCTTCTCTCAATTCTTTAATCAATGTGTTTTTTATAGATAAGTCATTTTCATGACTTATCTTAAGCACTTCCATATCTTGCTGAAATTTGAAGAGTTTCTGCTCAACCTTTTGACTTAGACTTGTTATTTCTTCATCCAATTGTTGTTGTAATTGCATGATTCTATCATCCTTTTCTTGAACCAAAATGGATACTTCGACTGCCTTATCCATTGTTGCAATAGTGTATGCTCCAGCAAATTGTGACAACCGAGTTAGATTTTCAATTGGATTTGAAGGAGTGTCTTTCCATATAATTTCCATAACTTCATTTCCTAGGGGTGTTTCAATCCTTCTTCTTTTTCTTTGTTTCCTTACTACAGTTTTATGAAGAGGGTTGTAGAGTACATCCAGTGGAGGGATTTCAGTTACCTTCAGAACAATCTCATCAGTGTCAAACACATGAATGACTTTTGTATCTTGGGAGGTTATCCCAGGACTTTCAATGATTTCTTTTGTTGAAACTATTTGTCCCTGTGGAGTATGAAATTCTGTATTTTTCTGTGAAGATGATACTTCTGGGGTATTTATCAATGTGTTGCTAACTGAAGTCCAGAATTTATCTAATTCACTTTGATTTTTTTAATCTGATTGTTCTGCTTTGATTTCTTTGCTTGATTCAGTCATATAACTAGTAACCAAAACATTCTGAGGGATACGTTTGAGTCTTTGTTCTATGTACTCATTGAATATCTGTAATTCTTCTCGATTTAGGTTCAATTTGACAAAATTTTGGACTTCTTCAAAAGTCCCAACAGATTTCAAAATGTCTTCAAATCTATCATCAGTGTGTGTGATAGGTTTGATTTTAACTGACTGAGTGAATTTGTTAGCAATATTTTCTGGATCGAATTGTCTTGAGGGTAAAACAGGGTGCTTCAAAAGCCCAATCTTCTGACATTCTTTCAATGCATGATTGAAATTACTGAGGGTGAATTTACCACATTGAATTAGAAAACTTGGCCATAAATATCTTTTACTATCTTTCAAAGATTTAGTGATTCCATTACCAACATTTTGGTAAGCGACTTCTCTCGCCATTAATTTATCAGAAACATACAAAGGAAGAATATGTGGAGAAGTGGAGCTTCCAAATACTCTGATGTATGAAAATGATTCTTCAATAAAACATCTCCCTATCATTTTAAGTTCTGCAATGGCTTCCTTAGTGAACCTAGGGCTCACTCTGTCAAACATTAATTGATGTAATGGTAGTACAACTCCATAACATATCATGTGGAAATGTGGTGCATAATTATGTTCCCATATCTCTTTATGACTCAAATGAATAGGGATAGGATCCTCGGGAGTCCATTTCCAACCCATAACTGGAAAACTGATAGAAAAACAAATAGCATCAAAAACATATGCACTCATGAAAAATTGGGGGACGGGCTTGGAGGAAGAAGCTCTTGTCTAGCGATATTCGTTAATCGCTTTAGCTATATTTTCAGAAAGAATGGTTTCCCAATTCATGATGTGGGAATTAACACAGGAATCAATCAGGGGAAGCCAATTTATAGATAACTTGGTATTATCAGGGAGACTGTATAATCTGCATAACATCGCGGCTGCAAAATTGTAGGGATTTGCAAGTGAGGCGATAGGATACATACTTGATTTCTCATGTTTGAAATTGTTATCCAGTTTCCTACAACCTTGAATTGTCTTGAAAGGGTCCTCATTTTTCTTTGCAAATTTCTCAACAAATCTATTATCATAGATGTTTTGTTGGTCAGGTAGCTTGTACATGACTTTCAAATCTTCAGCTCTGAAAGAACCTAAGATCTCATTCTTAGCGGTTCTTAATTTTCTATCCTTAATTGTTGAATTGTCAAGAACCCACCTAATCATGTTGGTATATGGTAAAAGAGTGGCCCTTGTTGCTATCCTATGAAGGAAGGAGCATGCAATATCTTTAAACTGTAAATTTGAGGGTCTTGCATCATCAACAGTTGCTTTGACCTCCACTACTTTAGGTTCTTCGTCTTCGAGAATGGTATAGATAGATTTCCACTTTGTAGCACCTCCATCGGCAGTGCAGACAGTATCTGAGACTATAGGCGGCATTTCTGTGTATTCCAATTCTGCAACAGTCTGTTTGCTGTGTTTCTGCATTACTTTGCGGATGGACATATCTTGAAGGAAAATCCCTATTAAAGACAGAGTAATGATCAAATGATGGAAGATATATTGAAATGACCAATTTTGAAGAAAAGATCCAGGAAACAGCTATATCATTAATTAATCGCAACGAATCAATAACTGTTTGCATTGGGATGATAAAACACACTTAATAGTTCCTGACATGATTTATTTTCATGTAAAACCTTTATTTAAACTTGTCAAATCAATCACATCGTGCCCATTGAAACTATATTTATAAAGCGCATTACTTTTTGTTTATGCGATATGTGATTTCGCGATATCGCGAAATCGCAAAATCGTAGTATCGGAATATCGCAAAATCGGAGCTTTGGTAAAGTCTGCTTAAAGTTTCAAACATATATTCGCGATGTGTGATTTATGTTGTCGCTTGCGAAACTCCGATCACTGATCACAAAATTGGGATTTCGTTGTTTTGTTGCTTATCTTTTAATGAGAAAAGATTATGCGATTTTGCGATAGGGTAATCACAAGGATGTTTTATTAATTTCTTGTTTTGTTTTTTATGTTTTTATTTAATAAAAGCAATAATGTTTTTGGAGTTTGATTTTTTATCTAAAATGAAAAATACATTTTTAAGAAGGATCCCTATTTCTATTTATCAAATATCTAGATTATTTTGAAAATAAAAATGGGAGGATTTGTTGCATAGCACAACAGATCCGTCCCTTCAAGCCTTGGAGAGTGCTCTCTCACTAGGGTTCTTCTCATTAAACCTGATGACTCGAGGATTTTTTTTTATCTTATGCCGGTTATGAGGATCAGAAGAACAAATTTGATTTAATATTTTGAAGGCAGGTAAAATAAGAAAGACCAATCAACATAGAACTAGTCTCAGCTAATGATTTCAAGTGAATAGGGATAATGAAGGTGATTTAGGCAGGGGCAGGATAGACAATTTTGTTTATAATATAGCTTGATTTCATTGTAGTGAGGGTGAGTGCATAATCATGAGGATGGAAATCATAGCATCAATTCACATATGAATTTGAGTTTCCATTAAGAGGAACAAACACATAAAAATTTCATCTTATATAAAACATAGCACAATAGTGAATTCTGCAATATTTACTCTTAAGTTGAACCATGAAAACATATGTTTAAACCATGGAACCATAAGATAAAACTGATAACACTGAGGAAAACATACTAGCAAAGGTCTAACACAAGAATCTCTGTCAAACTCCTTCTGCCTTTTTCTATTCACTTAAGAAGTTGATACAAAATATAAATTAGCATCATTGCTTCTTCACACTGACCAACAATTTTTTCATTACATGCACATAATGAAATAGACTCAAATAATTCATTCCCCACCTCTAGGGTTTGAATTCCTCATTAAGAATGTTGTTTCTAACTTCTGAAATTAAAATAGAACTGACTGCTAAAGACTAGGGACTACATAACTAGATGTTTTTCTAAGGATTTTACATTGATTTCTTAGCTCCAAATTGAGCTTATGAGTAATCGAATGCTCTATTACAATTACTACAACCATAAATAAAAAAATTACATCAATTTTTAACTGAGATAACTTGCTCAAAAGAAGGTATGTTTGGAAGTGCAGCGCCAGCGCTACGCAAACTTCTAAATCTCTAGAAATGAAGAAACGTAGCGTAAAAGCACATCGCTTAATGGTTATGATGCCTTCGGTCGTATCCTAAGTTGACTAAATCCTCCAGCACATGTAAAAAAACTTGCATATGAACACTTTCCCCTTTGTAATATTTCATTTACTGTACAAAACTTCAAAATTTAGCAAACTCTTCTACAGTAAAAAATGCAACGTCGAGGTTTATACTCAGAAAAAAGAGATTGCTGGACCTCCCTCAAAGCCTTCCTGGAGCAACACACCCCCAATAATATCATTTTGGCTGGGGACTTAAACATTATTTTAAAATACAAGGAAAAAAGGGGAGGCACTCATAGTAGAGATCCCTTCCTCCCTATGGTCGAAGGACTCATCCAGGACTGGGACCTCATTGATTTCATACCAGCGAAAGGGCTCTACACTTGGACCAACAACAGGGTGGGAAAGGAACATATCTCCGCTCGCCTGGATCGATTCTTGGTTCAGGGTGCTCTGATGACAAGCAAGAAGATTATCACCACAAAAATCCTCCCCAAACTTACTTCAGATCATAAGCCCATCCACCTCTCTCTAGAAGATGAAGAAGATTTGGGCCCCATCCCTTTTCGTTTTAGCCCTCTATGGTCAGAAAGAGAAGGTTTTATTGACACAGTGAAAGCAGCTTGGAGCAAATCCTTCTCTGGGTCCCCCAGTTATGTGTGGGAGCAAAAACTCAAAGCCACAAAGTATGCACTGAAGGAGTGGATCAAAAAACCTGCCCCAAATCCTACTAGTCTCCGAAAAGAAATTGTGCAGACCCTTGAGGAGCTGCAAACTGATATGGAAAAAAGAGATGTCACTGCAGCATTGCTGGATAAAGAAGTCAAAATCCAAAGTTCGACCTTCCAATCCTTCCGGCTAGAAGAGGAGTATTGGAGAATCAAATCTAGAAGTTTGTGGTTGAAGGCTGGTGACAGGAACACCACCTTCTTCCACCGCCAATATCGGGCTAGACTCTGTAGAAATCATATCTCTGAAATAAGAACAGCAGAAGGGCAGATCTGCAAAGGGCACAGTCAAATCAAAGAGGCAGCTGTAAATCACTATAGACAGCTTTTCACCGCGGGAAACCAAGGAAATGAGGAGGACATGGCAGACTTCCTTTCCAATATTCCTCCTCTGGTCGGACCGGAAGATAACTCCGAACTCAACAGACCCTTCACGGAAGATGAAGTCATCCAAGTGATCTGGTCTATGGACCCAGATAAGGCCCCTGGGCCTGATGGTTTTACCATTCATTTCTATAAAATGTGCTGGGACATTATTAAATCAGATCTCTTAAAGATGATCAAAGGATTCAGGAACAAAGCCAAGGTAGGGGGAGGTACCAACTCCACATATCTGGCCCTCATTCCAAAAGAATCTAATCCGGAAACCTTTGCCAGATTCAGACCTATTTCGTTGTGCAACGCCTCTTATAAAATTCTGGCAAAGCTCCTTGCAAATAGGATCAAGCCTCTCCTAAACAGACTCATATCCAGTAACCAAGGCGGCTTCATTGAAGGCAGGCACATCCTGGACAATGTCATCCAAGTCCAGGAGATCATTCACTCAAGCCAGAAACGAAAAGAAAAAGGAATGCTGATCAAACTTGACATGGCCAACGCCTTTGACCGAGTCAACCGGGCCTTCCTCTACAAAGTCCTTCTTGCCTTTGGCTTCTCCCCTCTCTTTGTTGCTCTCATCAAAGCCTGCACTGACTCTGCCTGGATTGCCCCCCTCGTCAATGGTCGTTCTACCTCCTTTTTCCATGCCCAGAGAGGCCTTAGGCAGGGATGCCCCCTCTCTCCCTTCCTTTACATATTGTTGGCAGACACTCTCAGCAGAAAGCTCTCAGCAGAAAAACTTGCAGGCACTCTTCCTGGTCTTAAAACTTCCACTCTTTCTCCAGCCCAGAACCATGCTCTTTTTGCAGATGACTCTCTCCTATTAGGAGGAGCTTCTCCTAGAATTGCTATAGCCTTTGATGCTGTCCTGAAAAGTTACTGCAGGGTTACAGGAGCCTCCATAAATGAAAGGAAGAGTGAAGTCTTTGGATGGAATATCGATCAACAGGAGCTCTCAAACATCTCTGCCCTTCTAGGTTTCAATAGCCGAGCACAATGGTAGATGATAAAATACCTTGGACTCCCTATCATTAATGGCTACAATAAGAGAGCTCTGTGGTCTGAAGTCATCAGCAAAATCAAGACTAAGATATCAAGCTGGGGAGGGTATTGGCTCACTTCTGGAGGCAAGGTCATTTTGATTAAGTCTGTCCTTTCAGCACTACCAATTTACCAAGCCGCCTTCCTTCTGGCACCAAAGCAGGTAACAGATCTCATCTCCAAACTGATTCGTGACTTCCTCTGGCAAGGTGGGAAAGGGAACACCCACAAAATGCATCTTGTGAAATGGGAACAGGTGAAACGCCCCTATGCAGAAGGAGGTCTGCAAATTAGGGATCCAGCCACGGTCAATCTTGCAATGGGAGGAAAAATCCTCTGGAAGTTATATGACAATCCTAAGCATCCTGTCAGCGAAGCATTGAAAGCAAAGTACGCCCCCACAGTATCACTTCGAAATTTACAGGCTTTTCCAACAATTAACGCATCACAGGTTTGGAAACTCTGTAATAAAAGTTTAAATTTCTTCAAAGACAGAGTTTACAAAATTCCCGGCAATGGCAAACATATCAAACTGTGGCAAGATCGCATTATGGACAGAGCCCCCCTCTCAACAAACGCTGAAATCGATGAAATCAGACAGTGGTTGCTACGCGCTGGAATTAACACCGTGTATGATCTTGCCAAGTGGGACAGCCGTGGTGCTTGGTCTGGCTGGGACTTTCATGGCATTCCAGACCGCCTGCACCACCAGAAGATAGCGCTCGACGAACTGCTGGAAGACGCAGCTCCAGTGTGCAGATGGTCGAAGGACAGTTGGGGTTGGGGGCGCTCCGGGACTTATACACCAGCCACTGCCTATAACGCTCTCCTTCCCACAAAGATCAACAACAGAAACCCGGATTTCTGGAAGAAAGTTTGGGAGCCCCTCGCTCTTCCAAAAGTCAACTTCTTTTTTTGGACATTGGCACACAATAAATTGCTAACCGGAGACAATCTGATGAAAAGAGGCATCGCTGGGCCTCATCGATGTGAGCTGTGCAGAAACAGTGAAGAAACTGCCAAGCACCTCTTCTTGGACTGCAAGTTCGTTAAAGAAGTTTGGAGTCTTATTCTTCATGAGTTCCAGATCACTGTACCCTCGTACAACACTGTTGCTGATCTCTTTGACGCCTGGGATGAACGCTATCCCCACAAAATCCCCAGCAAATCCTTTTGGAGGAAAATCTGGATTGCTATCCCCAAATACACTTGCTGGAAGACTTGGCTGGCCCGAAATGCCCTGATCTTCAATGGAAAAGAGCAAACTCCTCTAGCTGTAGCTGCTAAAGAGAAATCCCTACTTCTGGAAGCTGCCCAACAGCAATACTATTCTGCAGACCCATTGCTGCTCCCTGAAGAAGAAAGATGGTTGAGCTCTCTCTCCCCCTCCTCTCGGAGGTTGCGCTCAGTCCCTCAACCATTGAATCCAATCTGGAGAATTAGAGAAACTGAAGAGCACTTTCAAGAATGGTGGAAAAAACAAAAAATATCCACGATTTTCTTTGATGGCGCCTCCAAAGGCAACCCCGGGGCTGCTGGAGCAGGAGGGGTCATCTATGATCCGAATGGTGTCAAAAGGGACACCTTCTCCTGGGGCATTGGGCAGAAATCTAACAATCAAGCCGAGATTTTAAGTCTTCTTAAAGCCTGCCAAATTGCTAGAGACAGGGGGGACAAAAAAATCCAAGTTTTCGGAGATTCCGAGCTCTTAATTAAAAAACTTAATTCGGAGAACCAGTTTATCAATGTAAGTCTCAAAAAAACTCTGAACAGATTGAAGGATGTCCTTTCCGACTTTGAATCCTACAAATGCTTCCACATACTCAGAAATCTGAATAGTGAAGCAGACCTATTGGAAAATAAGGGTTGTACACTGGGGAAAGGTCAAATTCTTATTAATGGGGATAGTTCTATTCATCTATGTAATCCATGAGATTCCTACAGCATGCAATATGGAACAGAATCAGATGCAATGTAAAAATGGCAGCATTGGCATAAGTCCAAACTTCTTCTAATTCAAATAAAGATACATCCGTTTCAGTTAAAAAAAAAAAAAAAAAATGAAAGTCCGGGCGGCGCCATCTCTTTTGCTGCAGTGAGTGATCACTGATGTTTCTATTCAAGTTGCACACATTGATGAAGATGTTTACACTACTATGATGATATCACATAACCCCTACAAGCCTTTATTCGTCAAAACACCAAACAAACATCTCCGTACCCAAAATCCCAAATTCTAGCTAGGGCACAAAATGATGTAAAAGTTGCTTCTTAAAAATAGCTTCATAGTTCTAACTAGATGTAGATCCTAGAGGAACTTTGTGCAAAATAATATCACCTATAACTTCAAGCCTATAAACAAGAATCCTTCAGACAAGATTCAAAAGACAAAACTGTACTACTTTACCCTTCCATCATTCAATTTTTTTTTGCCTCAGCCAATAGGTCTAATTTTCTTTGTCTTTCTCTTACAACTTTCTTAATTATTGTTTGGTTTCTCTTATTTCTTTCCTCATATATAGATTATTCCTACACATATTCTTCATTTTTTTTTGAAGTGGAAAATATATGCTCAACATATATTTGGAATCATCCATGATGAGTTGATAGATGTCCGTAAGATCACCCCATTTCTTTTTCATCCTTTAATCTTATTGCTTGAGCTCAGATATCTCTCAGTGAGCCTCCTTCAACTGCCTTCTCAACTTGTTAAAATTATGCTTCCCCTCATCTACCTCCATCTTCTCCTCATTTACCTCTACCTTCTCCTCTTTCATTGTCTTTTCTTCTTGGATTTGTAGCTTCTTAGTTGAGGAGTTTGTAATCCTATTTTCTGGTATTCCTTCCTTCTTAGCATCCTCTTTGATTACTTTATCCTTGCCCTTGGACTTGACAAAAACTAGTGTAGCTTTAACCATATGCACATCTTCACTAGGTTGAGTTTTTTTTTCTAGAATATTCTTCTTTAGTTGCCTATTTTTTTGTTGCAATGATGAAATAATGAAATGGGACTTCTTAAACTACTCTTTCAATCTACAATCTCCCTAAATTTATCATCAATCACTTCAACTTTTGTTATGGTCTCCATGGTCTCAAATGTTTTCTCCAAGCGAAGCCTTTTGACAACAAACTTAGTGAGAGGTTTCTTAGGGGAAACCACCACCTTTGGATAAAATTGTAGTTTCTTGCCTTTATTCTTTCCTATAGAATGCATTGTAGATGAGGGCCTCTTCATTGAGCTTACAACTGGTGATTTAATGTCCTTTATCATTACTGAGGGTGTTTTCTTATTGCTCAAGGGACTAGTTGGCACATCATCCATTAGTTTTGAAGAATCAACAAATGACTTCCTTGACTGTTTTCTTTTACTGAGCTCCTCCAAAACCAAAAACTTAGTTAAGGAAAAGTGGAATAGGATAGGTTCCAATTGACTTTTTTTTTCCTTGTTCTTTATCTTCCATCTTGAAGATACTCCTAAATACGTAAAAAAGAAAATTTAAGGAGCTCTTTCTACTTAAATGCATTAAGAGTCTAAAGTGATATTGATAAATCCTTCCAAATATTCCCTCACATGTGAAGTAAATTTGAATAGCTTGCAGAAGTTTGTTGTGATTTTCCAGTAGATACTCTATAGGCACAATTTACCCATACTCCTTGTCTCTGTATTCAGGTTTCAAAAAATCTTTGTAATGGGTGATATCAAGGGGCATGCCCTTGAACCATTCTTCCCCTGGAGGGGAATCTCTGTTGCAGTTTTTATTGCGACCTATGTAACTGGGAAGGTGAGAGTTCCAATCTTAGCCTTCAATCCATCAAATTTTTTGGAAAACTCCTTATTCAATGTTAAATTATACCCTTTAATATTTTCACAAAATCGCATATACCCCACCTGCTAAAAATCTATTCTGACGGTTGGGTCTATGTTGATAAATGTGATATATTGTGGTTCAAACCAGAAAATAGCACCTCCCTCGTGCTTTATTTCCTCTAGAGTTGACGTTTTTTTTGTTTTTCAGAAGTGAATAGTCTAGGTTTTAAGGCAAACTTGTTTTGTGCAACCAGTGTAAGTGTAATGACGAGAAGGACTCTCGAAATTAAACCTTTCATGATGATTAAGAAGGAAACTATACAAAATACTCTAATCAACACAAAATTTCTTCAAAAATCCCTAAAACAACTTGCAAATGTTTGATACTGGTGATAGAAAATTCAAAGGGATAGGCACAATGCCAGAAGCGTAATGCACGAGAAAATGGCATTTAAACACTTCCACAACACACAAACAATTAGGGTGAGAAGATTCAATTTAGTTTAAACACCTGGAAAAACTTGCATATGGAGGCTTCCATAGAGAAAAATTCAGACTTGGCAACGACAAATGCAAAAGGGGGAGCACTATGTGGAAGCGTAACGTTTAGGAGAAAGCGCAGAGAAATGGGAAAAGCGCAACGATAGGAAGAAAATGTAGCAAGGGTAAAATGTTGGTTATTTTCATACTTTATATGCTTTTGGATATCTCATGCATGAAATTGGGGTATTCAACACCAAGGAATGGAGATAAGCTTTAGTTTGCACATGTGAGAGAGTATTGACCACTAGGATGTGAGAACGCAGTGTAGTGTGGAAACACAGCTCCCCTGCCTCCTTTACGCAGCAAATAAGAACGACCACAACAAAAGCTTCTGATGAGAATGAAAAGGAATTGAGAAATATTGGATGATGCAAACCATACAAATAAACTCTCAAAGCGTCCTTGAGTAGAGTTGATGGCGCAAAATTTGATTTGAACGTCAAAAACCAAAACACAACACTTGGCACAAGCACAACGACTGCCCTTTTGATCGTTGTCCTCTTGATGATGTCATGAACAATCCTGATTTGGCATGTAAAATGACTCAAAGAACTCCAAATTTGTTCCCATGATGAAAAATCATGGAAACAAAATCTTCTTCATGTTTGTTTGATGTAGCTTGACCTCTATACCTAGCTAAGTAACTCATGATGACCAAATTTTTTTATGACATGACTCTTTATTACCCTTACATGATGACCAATGGCCCCCTATGATTACCCCTTTAATAATGATCCTTTGTGACATTAAATATTTGGACTTTAGCAAAATAAACATACTTTGCATGACACTCAATCCAAATCTAGACCTTTTTAAACCATAATAGTCAGGACATCATGGCTGATATTTACCAATTGGCCTCAGATAAATAGATAGACAAACATGACTAAGATCTCTATAATATAGGACTCTAACATAGCCCTTTACATCTTGGGTGGAGACTAATCTGGTGACGGTTAGTGATGTCCGACTGTGAGGTGGAATCATTAGTTGAGGGTTCAGGTAGTTTGGCCTCTAGAAGCCCTGGTTTGGCTTTGATGGATTTGTTCTATGAGATCCCACATTCATGCTTGGAATATGGCATAGGGGTGATTGGCTAGAGAGCGATTTGGTTCAGCCAATCTATGGTCAGGTGGAATGTGGATGTCCCGAACCTGGTTTTCATTTGCACCCATTATTAAGAGCTTCTTCTACTTGGTATTCTATGGGTAAATATACTTGTTTATTATGTGGTTTATATAGATTTTATATCATTTATATTTTTGTTGGTTATATATTGGTTATGATTGAGTTTTATAAAATTGATAATGTATGGCTCTCATCATGTTTTAGTTAACCACTTAATGTATAATGAATGTATGGCTTCATAGATGGTAATGTATTTATTGTGATGAGGTATCAATTATTCTAAGTGATTCCCAGATAAGTGTGAGACCCCTACGCTCAGATATGTTATTTAGACCTGTAGATTTCATATTTGTGACATGTTTGATGAAATGCCTGTCATGGCTAGTAAGGTTCTAGTCAAGTCTTTGTTAAATAATTTTCATTGGCATCATTGTCTTTATGTTTCATTTCATTACTGTAAATTTCATGAAGTTCTGGGAAGTGACTGATTCCTAGCCCTAGAATTCAACCTTAAATCTCATAGTCATTAGAAAGGCCACAATCGCACTCACGCAGGGTCATGGGAGTGACTGGTACCCACAGTTGCTTGGAGGGCTTGGAAAGGGAGTGATTAGGGCTCTAAGAGCTTGAATTATTGAGTTTCCTCGGGGGGTTGGCCACCTAGAAAGGTGGGGTAGCTCTTGGAGGTTCCATAGGTTGTGTGGATGATAAATTTGGTTGTGTTTTGTCGGTTCCACTTCCTTATGGTGACCTAGGATGTTGAATCAGATCATAGTATCTTATCGTTACATGTTTACCCAGCGGACCGGTTAACTTGAGTAAATGTGGGAGGAGGGTGTTACAAATAGTCATGGACTATCATAATACCATGGGTCATTTTCTTCTTTTATTGAAGTGACTTATAATATATTTTTTTCCTTGGTCACTTTTTAATTAATTAATTATCGAATATTACATCATTACTTTTAATCTTTAGCTCGCTAGGAATGGCTAGGCTACTGAGTTAGTCTTTATTCCCAATGGTTAGAAAAAGGGACATTACAGTCCTCCTTTCCCAAAATTTCTTGACCCAAAAATTATAATCTCAATACCAATATCCCAAATGAATTCAAAGAATCCTTGTTTCACCATTGAAATGGAGTCGAGAATCTGCATGCTGGGACAAATTCGTGGATCCCAAATGAATTTCAAGAAGGATATGCTAAACTTATGTTGCATCAATGGGACACTATCGATTCTCATACCTCCTTCCTTCTATTTGTGCTCTCCTGCTTGGTCAAGCCTTGCCATATGAGGAGATAATCCACCTGGATCCCCCTTCCAAATAGGGAATCTATCGTCAATACCTGAATACTCCAACTGCGTCTCATAATTTTCAAATTCCATAGCGTACCAACTTATAATATACCTCCAATATAATTGTTAGGATTCTCTATCATAGTAGATTTCAATTGTTACCATAAAATATCTGGAGTCCATGACTTCTAAGATAATGTATTTCCAACCAGCCATCAATAATCCCTAAGACTGACCAACATACTAACATTGTTATACTCTAATTTTACCTGGGATGTCAATATACCAAGGTTTTATCTTTTGATTATGCATCTAGATATAATTTCCATATTTCTCAAACAACTTGTAAGCTTGGATTCTTGCTTCCTTACACCATCCATCCATCCCATGTGTCATCACCTTATCTCTATTTGGGCTGAGCAATAATTTGAAATGTTCTTTATTATTTGCATTGTTACTACCCCATAATTGTGAACTCGATGAGTTGTAAGCCTTGCTTATGTACTTCTAAAGATTATTTTTGTACATCTCACCTCTTTCTCTTATTGAAATCAACTCAAGAGCATGTTTTTGTTGTCGTTCTATCAAGATTTTTAACTACTCCTCAATATGAGGAAGCTCAACAACTATCCTAACACTCTTGACCCTCCATTCTTCAATGTCGTTTCCCTTCTTCAATATTGTGCCTTTTAGCCTCTTGATTTTTTCCTTTAATTCTAAGAGGACTTCTGCAATATTATTAACCCTTTCTTGAATGTTCTCCTCGTGACTAACATGTGGAAGCCTTGTAGCCATTATGGATGTGTTCATATCTTCTTGCACTTCATTGATGGCTAGTCCATAAAGTGAATTCTCATTCATATCTCATAATATTATCATGTGAGACTTTGACGAGACCTCCAGAAGCAATGATTCATGATCCTTCTGCTACAAACTATATTTCTCCTTCTAAGGTGAACTATATTAATCCTCATGCCCCTACAAATCCACAAATTATTTATACATTTTTTAGCTTACGTGTCAGATCATGAATCTTAATGTTACTGTCATCCTCTGATGATATGGCATCTGTAGAGGAATGTGCTTCTCTAGCTCATTATTTTTCTTCTAGTTCCTCATCAGCTAACATGTTTTCTTCTTGAGGTACGATCTTGACTCCCTTATTCATAGTTCCATTTTCTCCTTTCTCGTTAGCACCATTTAATTGCAAAAAATATTTTCCTCCATCAATTATGCCCCAGTGACCAACTGCCCACCTTCCATGTTGTGATGGAAAATTTCGCTTCTCTTTTGTTTCTTACCCTTATTGGCATAATGTGTGACCTGTAAATCCATTGAATTCAGTTATATTTTAGTCAACTTCGTTGTGAACCATTTAAGGTTAATCTTAATCAATATTTCAGATATTAAATGTGCAGTAGGTGAAATAACCTTCTCTTTCCTCCAAATAGTCAACACCTTTGATTGTAGTTGCTTGCAAATGGCATCATCATCACCTAAAACCAAAGACTAAATATTTTGCATGTTGGTTTCTACAATCCCTGGATGATATTATTTGATGTTGGTGAAGAGACAATGGACTATATGAAAAATAAAATCACTATAATCTATATTTAACATAATGGCACACATTTTGGTTCTGGCCAACATTTCTAAGATCTTGAATTTCTTACCAAAGGTAAGGTCCTCTATATCCTACAATCCTTATAAGCTCTCCACGATAAATTGTAACACCCTTCTTAGAATGTCATTATTATAGGGGGAATAAGAGAAATTATCCTTATGACCTCATAGAGGCAAGAAATAACTACAATTCTTACTTCCTTTCAAGAATTTTCCATAAATATTTGTTGGATCAAGGTGACCGTTGATGCATTCACTGCCCAACTTAATTTTGCCCAATTAGATTGGGCTACTTTGGACAACCATGTGTCTAACTTATCCAATTTAAAAAGTAAGTCCCTTGTCATAATAAACTTCAAATCTAACCCTAGTATTACATCCAATTTCCTACTTCCTCTTCTTTCTGTAGATACCTCAACTACTTGTGCTGAAGAGTAATATAGAGTCCTTTCGAGAAGGGTTTGTTGATCTATCATGTTCTTTTCTCCATAATAACATCAACGCCCAAAGAACCTATTGAACTATTGTTGCCCTGTCACCAAGTTATTTATGGAATTTGTGATGCCTTCTAAGTTCTGTTTCCATTTTTCATCCATGATCAAATTTTCAAAATCCACCTTTACAAACAGTCAACATGCCCATCCCTTTAATGTAATTTATTACAAAAATCCCTTGTCTGCCAAGTATTGGCAAACAAGTTCTGCTTTAGGGTATCAATGTAATGTAGAGACAAATTCAGTTGGAAATATTCATAAGGAACCCCTAAATCAAACACATGTTTTATTTATGTAATAGATGAGTTTTAATTCAATAATTTGTTGTTACAAGATAGTCCTTGATGTTAATATTTTTTTTTTCTTAAACATTAATCTCCAACTAGTTTATTAAGAAGAAAAAGAGGTTACATGCAATTATTGAACCTCGAGATTTTGTTGTAAGAGAGTAAAAAATTTAGCATTCCAAGAGGTGGACTAATCTCTTTAAACTTTCGTCATGTACCTAATTAACTACTACAATAAACCAGGGACTTGCCTCCCAAGACTCAATGTTATGTTAAATATTCAGTTTTTATCTAAAGGTTGCCACTAGCACATAAGAACTCGACCTAATTCAACTCAATTTGTTTTCTCTCAGGAAATGAAACTTTTCCTCAACTCCTCTGTGAACACAAAAAGACACATTTGTAGTTCAATAATTAAATACCCAAATCTTGACCTGTAAATTTGTCCCCCTTTTGATAGCCAATATATCAGCTTGACCCTCCATAAATTTTCCCTAGAGATTTACATTCGTGTTATGGTTTGTATTAGTGCGTCCCTTTATATTAACCAATTTGGACCTTCACTATTTCGCCCTATGGACCGCCTTTGTGCTAGGGTTTTTATTAGCATATTCATTCAACACTGAATTGGAAATTCATGTTGGGGTTTTTAAGAGAAATTCGACCATCTTCTTATTGAGAATTAGGGGCAAAAAACTTCCAACCCATTTTGTCCTCCAAGACTCGATAATTCAACCTGATTTTTAGATGGTTCCTCAACCTCCCTTGCAGAAAAGTATCTCTTGGGAGGTACTCCCACAACCCATGGGTAGTATTTTTGTGAGGATTTTACCCTCAAAAATGTGGTTTTGTTGGAAATGCACCCAAATTTGTGGGCAAGAGACCCAAGTGAAAATTTATTAGTTATTCATTAGATGCATGAGGAGCACCCTTGATGCGCTAAGGGGCACCTATAGTTACAATGGAGTGGGAGAAAGCAAATTAAAATAATTTGTTTTCTTATGTTAGCGGTGTTTTGGAATGTAGGTTCAATTCGGCTTTGGCTAGAATACTTGACCCTTGGTGAAAAGTGTCTCCACCAAGAACAATGTAAGTAGGAGTAAGGTTGATTTAATTTGGAATTAAGTGAGCATAAATCTCAAGTGTGGTAAGTTACCTTAGTGAGATGTGGATCTCAAGGAGGGACAAAGTTAGAGCTATTATGGCTTATCATATGTTTGAAATGAAGGCCAATTTTTCCCAAGTAAGAGGACGTCTGTATTTGTGACTTTTGTGCCTTAAAGGAGGTATGTTTGTGCAGGGTTGAGGATGTTGGTTTATGCCCTAGCCAAGGCTCTTCCTATAATACACACTCATGTGAAAGTATGTCTAAAATTATATTGAAACTCACTATGGTTATCTGTGCACGAAGGAGAGGGCCAAGAACCTAAAGGAGGTGATAAGAAGTTTTTTTTGTCATTGTGTTAAAGGACGCAGAGCCTTAATGAATTCACACTAGTTTTGTGGTAAGGTATAATCCTATAGAAGCTGAATATACCCTCATTTTGTGGACAGAAGAGTGAGAAGAAGGGACATAGAGAAGGATTTTTGCTACAGTGAAAGAAAAAGGGCATAGGAGGGTTGAGCATTGGAGATTGGATGTTGAGTTGGTGTGTTGAAAGTATGTATTACTATGACATGATAGGATAGTACATTGAAGGCTATGTAAAATAATACTGAAGGATCTATGTGGATGTGAGTTGTTGGTTAGTTGGGTGCCTATGAATAACCACCTTGATGGAATAAATGGATTATGTGAACGTAGACTTTTGTGCCCTAAGTACAATGAATTTGGAATAGTTGAGTAATTGTTGTGAGAGATATTTGAAGACCTTATGAATAGTGAGTTTGATAAAGCAAGAACATTTTTAGAAGGCGGTTTGATTAGGCCTATGTTCCATAACCTTGGAGGAGCAATGTCATTGATAGAAGGAAGAATTTGATGAGATGGTTTGTGTGAGAAATTCTAAAGCAGTAGAAGACCTTGTGAGAATTTAGGGCGGAGATATTGGAGTAGCATACTCTCTGTGAGTATAAGTGGAAAAGGACCTGCCAGGTGTTCAAGTCAATTGGAATAAAATGGATGGTGTAATAACTTCTTCAGCTAGTCAAGTTGTTCCTGTCCTTGAGTAGATTGATAGTGAAGTGTTGTTAACATCAAGCCCAAGTTTTCTTTCTATCAGGGCTAATTGTAAGGGCCGTGATCCTTGGTATGGGAGCCCTATATTTTTGGTATTAAATTTATAATGCAAGCAAGTTTTGGGTTGTATAAAATCTTGTGTACTTCATTGATTCACTGTTGTTACATTCCCATTATGAAAAGTGCTTGTGTTGTGGCATTTTAGTGTGTTTCTGATCGTGTTATAGTAATAGACCCGATTCTGAAGTGTCAAGGAAAAATCAACATGGTATCAGAGCTAATTTGAAGGGACAACTAAATCCAAGTGTGCACAACGGACAACTCAAGATGGATTCAGTAGCTTCTTGTTAAAGGACTAGTAGCATGACGAAGTTGGTCACCAGTATGAGGTACAAAAATAGATTGGATGGTTTTTCCAACTATAGTCTTTAGAAGGAAACTATCAAGTTGATCTTGTTAGTGAAAAACATATGGGAGTTTACTGATAAGGGTATTCAAAATCCAATGGACCCTAAGGAAGTTGAGGTGTATGAGGAGTTGGATGCGAAAGCTAAGCTCGTCATCCTAGATGGTTTCAAATATCACTTGACACCTCATCTAACCGAGAAGAACACTGCACATGAGATGTGGAAGGCTCTCCGGGATTTGTTCCGGAACAAGAACAATAACCAGTTGCTGGTATTGAAAGAGAATATTAAGAACACCAATATGTTGTATGGAAAAGGTGTGGTTCCATATTTGATGAGGATTTATCAAGTTTGAGATGATTTAATTACCATTGGAGATAACATTCTAGAATTTGAGCTAGTGAGGACTTCTTTGAAGGGCTTATCCAAGGAATGGAAGACATTTATTAAATGGATTGTCGCTGAAGATAAGTTTCCATATTGGGACATGTTATGGGACGACTTCATCCAAGAATAACTGTGTGACGAGGATTTTCGTACGAAGAAGAATTCTAGTGAAGATAATGTGGCTCTTATAGGTAAGATGAAGGGAAAAGCAAAGAAGGACTTGAGCAAGTTGAAGTGTTATAAATGTGGTGAGTATGGTCATTATATGAGAAATTTTTCGCGAACAAAGAAGGGAGATAATGAGAAAAGGAAGGAGATAGTTGGGGTTGCTACATCTTCAGCTGAGTTGGATAACTTCTCAAAAATATTGGAGGAGGAATTTTCTCTGGTTTCTCATTTCTCTGAGGGTACCATCGATGAGCATTCATGGTACATGGATAGTGGAGCATCTAATCATATGACAAGTTAGCAAGAACTTTTTTAGGCTCTAATTGAATGTGACTTGAATTTGCACATAAGCGTTGGCGATAAGTGTCATAAATCCATCAGAGGGTTAGGTGTTGTGCCATTCAGGATGGAGGCAGGTGGGTTGCTACGAGTTAAAGATGTAATATGGGTACTAGAGCTTAGGTAAATCATATTTTTTGTCTCAGTGATCAAGGAAAATGGGTTTGAGATGACATTCTGAGATAGGAAAGCGATGCTCAGGCCCAAAGGCACTAACTTTGTTGGAGCTATCATTAGATTTAGGAAGAAAGGTATATATCAGATGATAAGTAAGACTATAGATCAAGGGAAGAATTAAGTTACTGAGACTCAGAGGGAGGCAATTTCAAGTGGGAGTTTGTAAATTCAAAGGGATAATCTGCATCTTAAGAAGATCACATGGTTAGTGGGGATTAAGGAGACTTTTAATGGAAAGAAGCAACTGTAGAATGGGCTAAAGGCCTATCATGAGAGGAAGAAGCATGCGGATTTTGGTGGCAGGGACACAACCAAGAATAGCATGGTTCGTTCTACAAGGTATGCTACAGTGGTGGATTCTAGAGATTGTGCTAGTGTCGGTAATGAGTTACTTCCGAGTAGTGGAAATACCTCGCTCGCTGAGATGGAATGTTGAAAAGTGTAGCTTGAGAGGTATTCCCGCAACCCTTGGGGTACTAATTTTGTGAGGATATTACCCACAAAAATGTGGTTTTGTGGGAAATGTACCCAAGAAATGGGCTTTGTACCCAAAATTGTGGGCGAAATACCCACGTGAAAATTTATTTTTTATTGATTGGATGCACAAGGGGCACCCTTAATGGGATAACGGAACCTATGGATACAATGGAGTGGAAGAAACCAATGAAAATAATTATGTTTCTTATGTTAGTGTCACTTTGGCATGTAGGCTCAAGTATTCTTGGGCTATAAGACGTGATCCTTGGTGTAAAGTGTATCCACCAAGAAAATTATATGAAGGAGTAAATTTGACTTCATTTAACATCAAGTTAGCATAAATATCAAGTGTTTTCTTCCAAAATAATTGTGAGTTACCTTAGTGTTATGCAGGATTTACTATTGTTGTCAAAATTATCTCCCCTAGGTCTGGTGGCTAACCTTGAACAACATAGAGATAAGGAACCCAATGCTTTCCTTAAAGTAAATATATGATGGGATGAAACCTACCTGGAATATGTCACATGCTTCGCTCCCTTTTTAGCTTGAATGCTTTGATTCCAGCTTCGATTGGAAAAATTAGAACCATCACAGTCAGACAACACAAGCCAAGAAACTAGAGGATCTATGCAGCATCATCTAACTAATTTATTCAATAGATCAACATGGTATTGTAATACATGAAATAACAACATCATATATAGGAAAAAAAAAAATATGTGCTTTAATATGAATGGAAGGAATTACAACCATAAATAGGTGTCGATATTGTAGAAAATCTCCTCCAGGTTAACATGTCCTTTCCTTGTCACAATGTGCACCTCCAATCACCCAAAATGCATGAAATGGTGTCTCTCACACTAGTGGCATAAGGGTAGAATCACTCTCCAAAATCAAACCTCTTCCATATGGAAGGTTGTAAATATATAGAATATTGGGGTAAGTTGGGAGTTCTTATCCAATTGCTAATCTAAGGTTTTAGATCCACCTTTAATGGGAGGATGGGATCAAAGGATAAGGGATAGAAACTCCAAAGAAGGATAGTATAGGATCTGAATGTTTTATCTGAGGTAAATGGTTACAATCAATCCTACAAGGTTCTAGAAATTGAGGCTTCAGGATTCTCTCTCTTTTTCCAAAATTTCTAGAATCAACGCGAGTGCAAAGGGCATAGACATGTAGGTGATCAACACACGCCATAGTGGAGCAACCTATAGGTGAATTTTGTCCAACAAGAGGTCGGTGAGTGTTGGTCCTAAAACTAGCTTAGATGATGCAGTTTTAGGCAAAAAATCTTGGGAATGAAAGATACATGCTTAGGGCTTTATAAAATTATTATTACAAGCAGGGAAAGGATGTTGATTGATCCGATTAGGAGGCCTATTGACCAGATGTGACAAAATGGGCTATAAAAAACTACCCCCTAAAGTGCAAATTCAGAAATGATGACTGATGATTGAAGTGCTTTACCTTGTGACAAGTCAGGATCAAGAAAAAAAGATGAGATTCATTTGTTACAATACATTTATATGCTGACATGTTTTGCTGAGGGAGGCATACCCATACTCAACACATAAGCTAACATAACATGTAAAATGATCAAAATACGTGTCCACAGATGAAAACTAGTGGAACCATGACTGGATGACTCTATGTATGATCATGGCCATCATACACTGTAATCTATGTATAACTCATGAAATCACAGCTTAGATGGATGAGACTAGATATGTGGTCTTCCATATTGTTCTCACGACCAATCCAATGTACGAATCTAACCATGTAAATCAATAAGCTAAGATTGAACATGGTATACACCATCTTGACCACCGCCTGATGATGTAAGTCGTTAACAGATGCAAGAGAAACCACAACGATGTTAATGGATCTCAAGGTACTACAGTGTAATCCATATGGTGTGAATAAATGAGTTGATGTTGAACACCACATAGAGTCTTTCGATCGAAGGCCGATGATGTAAATTTTTCATTGAGAGCAAGGACACTTTCCATTGTTGTATGCAAGCACCAAGGTACCAAAGGGTTGTTTCTAAGTCAACTTCCTGGATAATGTGCTGATGTCGAAAGGAAGCGACCCATTGTAGGAGGGCCTCGATGTATCCCCCATCAACAACACGAAACGGGTACCATGATTGAGACAAAATTATTTTGATATAGAACTGGATCAGGAAAAGGAAAGCATGGAATGAAGGCTTAATAGTATTTTAATGGATATCAGTTCAATGACTTATCTTGAACACATCGACAAAACTGAATGGAGTTGGCATCATTTCCCAAAAACAGAAATGGAGGCTTTGAAAAAAAATATGATAACCAAATGAAAAGCATATTACCCAACTGTTGAGACCCCAAAATTTGGTGCAACAACATTGGGGAAAACCACCCGGTCGGGGAATTAAAACTCATCCCTTTTTCGTTTGGTATGGTGGCTCCAAATGGATTTATGGGCCCAATTTCCCATTGGAATATAATTGGGTCAATGGATAGGATAATAATTCTCTGTAACATGGTAGATGGGATTAATAGTAAGCTTGAACTAAATAATATATATATCTATATGTATCCCGGGATTAATAATATTCTCTGTGTGATTTATAAAGATGATCTTTCAGTAAATGCAAATAAAGATTATACAAACACTTAGAGATATGAAAACGATTTGAAATAATTGACTTAATTAAATCAATTGGATAAGGCTATATCGCAACTATTTATTGGCTGTATTGAATATGTACTAAAAGATAACAATCTAACATGTTCAAAAGTGATTTAGTTCCTTACAGTTTTCAAATAGATACATAAAACAAAACATCATAAGAAAAATTAACCATTTATCATTTGGAACAAAAATATAACATATAGGTTAAAATTACCATGTATATGCTAACTCTGCTCATTTGAAAAATAGTATTTGATCCAGCACTTTCTATTAAGAAAAATTTAAGAGTAAAAAATTGTGACTTTTGTAAAGTCTTCCTTTCAAAATTTCAGGACCCCCTCTTAAAAGACATGAAGAGGTTTATATAATAAAATATAAAGTATTAAAATTAGTAATTACAATAAAATATGAGGAGGTTTAAACAACTCTCCTTAAATTAAGTGAAAATTAAACAAAAACAGAATTTAAAGGGGTAACTTGCTTGATGGTCGTCTTGTTGTCTCATCAACAATTCATTCCTTCAACTGAAGGATATTAAGCATACGTTTAGCCTCGAGAGGTTGGCTCGGCCTGATGCGTAGCTGTCCAGTGAAAACTGCATTTGAAAGTGGAGGCAACATGTAGGAGGAAGTATTTGTAAGACAACGCAACATAAGCCATTAGCTATGTGGATTTACGAAGTATCTCCAATACTTATCACAATCCATTTTTTCCAACTTTCTGATGTTTTCTTCTTTGACCTTTGAAACTTCTTGCCATTGCCTTATCAAATCTTTTACAATAGGAAGCGAACCGGGAGGGCATCTATCAATAAGATTAGCAGTGATGAGATTTTGACTGACAGTTTCAACAATGTTATTAGCCACATATTTTTCTCTGTAGATGGCTCTTTCAGCATGTTTCAACTGTATGTCCCAGTCAATAAACAACATTTCCTTTTTAGAGTCCTCAATCCTGGGTAGGTTTTCCTTTCGGCCATCAACAATATCCTTCCAGGTGACATACTATGAAACTTTATCATCAATATCATCGAAACTTATCCTCTGGTCTGATATTCGATTCATTATTTTCCGACATAATTTAAGAATGTTTGACAAATTTTGACAAAAAATAACTTGCTAGTGTGCTAGTAGGGTATTTAGTTCCAATGCTTCTTTTCTAAATTCAACTATCTTTGGATTATATTTTAATTTCTGTACAGTAAAATATAATTCATGAATTTGAGTGTACTTTGAACTGATTTCATTTTGGTGTTGAATCGCCATCTGATCAATACTTTCTTGGAGCTGTGTTACCTGTACCTGTAGTTGTTGGTTGACATTTTGCTTCCCTGCCTGTAGTTTAGGTTCTAATTGGATGATTCTTTCATCCTTTTTTTCATCAATTTTTGAACCTTCGAAGATTTATCTATATTTGCAGATGCATAAGCTCTTGCAAACTGGGTCAAACGAGTTAGACCCTATGAAGGATCTGCTTGTGAATATTTCTAGACAACTTCCATTGAAACATCTCCTGGGACAAGGAGTTGAGATTGATATGTTCTCCTTCTTTTCCTTTGTCTACTCATAACTGCTTTATGTTTAGGACTATAGAATATATCCAGAGGAGGTATTTACTCAATTTTTAGTGCAATTTCTATAGTGGGGAAGGTTGGGTTGAATTCCACTTGCTCTGTGCTAACTAACTTATCAGAGGGCCCAACAGTGAACAGGTCTTGACTTTTACTTTGAGGCATTTTCACAATTTTTTGATGACCAGTAATCATCACTTCTTGGTCTTCTTGATCTCCTTGGAGTTTTTGGTTAAACTTCTTCTGAAAATCATTTAAATTACTTAGGAAATCTAATTCCACGGTTTGAAGTTTAGCAGATTTATCTTCTTCATTTTTACTAAGGAATTTAGTATCCTTAGGTGTCGGTTATTTTTCCTTTTCCTTCTGTGTTGAGGGTTGGGAGACTTCCAACATTTTCATTTAAATTTCTTCTAAACTCTTGTTCCAGTACTATTTAAACTTTGGAATTGTTGTGGATGGAGGCGTAGGGCTACTAACTTCTGTACTATAGAGTAATTATCTACTAACTCAAATAAGTCATCGAACTCATCATCTTCATGTAAAAAAGGTCTGATTTTAACTTGGGTGGTAAAATCATTGGAAAATTTATTCGAGTCGTATTGTCTGTCTGAAATTGTGAACAATTTCAAACATTCAATTTGGCTAACCTCCAAAACTATATGCTTATAATTGTCCAGGGCGTAAACACCACAATTAATTGGAAAGGAGGACCATGATGCTTTCTTAGCTTCCTTAAGAACTTTCGACATCTCCAAAGAAATCTGTTTATTTGGACTTGCCTGTGAACAATGATAAATGATAAGTAGAAAGAGGCAACTTCGATTTTACAAATGCACAAGTACCGTAATAATGGAAACAATTAAACGAATGAAACTTGGCACGATGTTAATACATGAATTCAATGCTTCTTGCAGTTAGATCATTTTGGAGGCACGGGTTATAAAACCGTTAAGTTATGGCATTAATCGTAGATATGGGTTGATGTGCCCATGTCATCGTTCCAACATTAAAACAATATATGTTGCATCGCAGTGTTACTCGTGTGTGAATCTTTATAAATTCCAATCGGTTACGTTTTGCTGATTGCAATAGTGCAATCGCAATATCGAAGAATATGGATGAAAAGAAAGAGTGGTTACGTTGCGAAAGTGTGATGCGATAGATTATATCGCACCAAGGAAATGTGGATGGTGACATTAAGACCGTTGGGGTAGAGTTGTGAAATGCGATTTGCGATCTGCGATTTTCCTATGTGTGGGAAGTGGGTCCTAAAAGCTTTTCCTTATAGAAATTATTTGGAAAATTCTTTTTCCCTTTATAAAAGTGCTTTGATATATATCACATCGCAATATGTGTTGAGTGGCTTTTAGGAGCCATATGTGTTACATTGCGATATTGCGATTGAGATTTTGCGATCATTCTCCGCTCTAATATTTTTTAGGCCAAAATTCAAGGTTTTTACCCCCTTTGATTCCTATTTCTATCTATATGAATCACTTTAAGGGTCTTATTTGTTTTACTCTAAAATTTTTAAAAGGGTCCCCATAATTTTCTAAGGTAACTAAGCTAAAATAATGGGGATTGTTGAACAGCACAACAATTGGCGATTCACTGGAAGAACCAGTTATCTTTGAAAAAACGATTTCTTAGTATTTTTTAAATAAGTAAAAATAATTTAAGGAAACAAAAACTATTTTCGAAATATTTGAATGAATAAAATTACTTTGAATATAAAATAATCTTTATTGTTAGTCTTTCATAAACCTTTCATAAATAAATATCTTCATTCCTCTATATCAACCATCAAATAGTTTAAAAGATAAAGTAAGTGTCTCTTTGTAACTTAGCCTTTTGATTTATTCTTTTTGTCATAGCTAGAGCCACTGCTGCCAGCAATAATTCATAGCCTCGACAAGGTTACATTTTAACCATTAATGATTCAGTATCCCATCCATCTATTATTACAATTCTTTGATATAAATCCTTAATCATATAACTTATTTTTCTTGTTCCTAAAAACTCATTGTCCTGGCTTGACGACCAGAAAGTGACAATGTCATTCACTGGTTATAATTGAACTGAACAAGTTGGCTCGTGATGAGACCCCTTGTCTTATGATTATTTAATAATCACGAGCCATTACCCTAGTTTGATATGCAATAGTGGTAATTTCAGTTTATTATTTACCTATGATCATGGTAAGCAGGCTCGTGATGAGACCCCCTATCCTTTTAAGTTTTTTATATTTTTTAATTACACTCTAAAAAAAGTATTTTTAATGGATGGGGATAATCATTGAATCCTTAAAAGTTTTGGATGACAATTTAGAGTTAAAGATGCTTAGGAACATAAAGTATTTACTTTGTAAGGATGAACCTTTTCTGATTGATAATAAAGTAAAAAGACTTTACAAAATTCAGGTTTATACAATTTATAATTTCAATGGAAAAAGATTTCATAGTTGAATAGTATTCTTTCATTTTTTCAACTTTTGTAGTTATTTCCTCAACAATTTTTATTCTTCAAATATAAAAAGACATAAAATAATTCGAGAGTGTTGAGAAAAACCAAAAGTACGTGATAAAAAATTATTCTCCTAAAAATGTAAAAGTATAAGTATAGTATATTTAGAAGAAAGTTTTCTTCTAAGAAAAGCTTTTTTTCAAAATCAGCCCATTGAGAGGAAGAAAATTTTTTCTCCCTTGAAGATCTTGAAACATGAAGGTTTATGGACCAATTTTTTCTATGATTTGAAATGATCCAAGCCACATTCTTTGGAATTTGGTATGCTTACCTTTTTCCTCATGTGCTTTGTCCCACTTAAGAACGAGGTCTCCAACTTGGAATTTTTTTGGGGAAACAAAATTTTCATCAAAAGAATTTTTCACTATACACTGGTGTCGAGCAAGAGTTAATTTGGATTTTTCTCTTTCCTCTTCCATTTTAAGGATTTGAGACATTCTTAATTGTAAGGAATAATAAGGTACTTTGTCAATAAATTGAACTAGGGCTAATGAAGGAATAGCTACATTTGATGGAATTACAACTTCTTTCCCATAAACTAGATTGAATGGAGAAGTTCCTATAGAGGCCTTGTGAGTAATCCTATCTGCCCATAGTGCAAATTTTAAAGACTTGTGCCAATTTTTTTGGCTCTGATCAATATTCCTTTTTATGATTCTTAAGAGATTTTTATTTGTGGATTTTGCTAAACCATTCCCTTGGGGATAGTAGTTAGCAGAGTATTTAAGTTTGAAACCTCTTTTGAGAGCAAAGTGAATCTTACTATTTCCCGAAAAATAAGATGCATTATCAAACATAAGTGCATTGGGCAAGCCAAACCTAGTAATAATGAATTGATTGATAAATTCCATAATGGCTTCAGAGTTATCTACCTTTAGTGCAACAACTTCCACCCACTTAGTAAAATAATTTGTTGCGGTGAGAATATATTTATGATGTTTGGATGAGTTAGGAACAATCTCACCTATGATGTCCAATCTCCATTGCTCAAAAGGTTTCTCAATGTTGACTAGATGCAAGGGTAACGCTGGTTTTCTTTGTCTTACAGCAACAATCTGGCATGTTTTACATTTTCTCACATATGCATGAGTGTCTTTAAACAGTGTGGGCCAGTAATATCCTACATGAAGGATATTATGTGTGGTGGTATCTCCTCTAAAATGTCCACCTGCGGGTCCATCATATATTTCCTGCAAAACCCTCTGTTCTTCAGATTTCTCAAGGCATCTCAGTAGTACGGAGTCATAGTTCTTTCTAAATAAAACATTGTCTATGATCTGATATTGACTAGCTTTCAATCTTAAAGCCCTTTTTTGTTTTATAATTGAGTTTTTTAGGAGCATATCCATTTTTTAAATAAAAGATAATATCAGCATATTCTGATTCAGATTCGTTCAGCCTTACCTCAACAATGTGTACAGTGTTACCTGACTTTTCATCATCTGATATGTTGGATGCTTCGGATAATAATATGCAGGGACCTTGTCCTCTGATGATTTTGGCTGGTCTTATTTCAATGTCATATTCCTGCAGAGAAGTTACCCAATTTGTTTCTTTTTTCTCCTGCCTTATAATAAGTATTATTTCATCGTCGAAAATGGAACTATTACCTTAGTGTGTGTTTTTAGGAGAAAAGTTCTAAAAAGTGCTTTAAATATTCGTAAATGTTAAATGCTTGTTTTTCCACTTTTGAATAATTTACCCATGCACTCAAGATTCGGGTCCAAAATAGCAAAGGGAAGCTCAATCTTTTGATCATTGATTTGTGTTAACACAGAAACATAAGATGTTTCAGATACAAAAGTGTCTAAAATGAAATAATTTGAAAAGTCTGGGGTATTCAGAGAAGAAGAATTGATGATGGCTTGCTTGATTATATCAAAATCTTCTCTTTCATTGTGTCCCCATTGAAGAGTGAATTTTTATTAATCATTACTTACAATGGTAAAACAATTTGGGAAAAGTTTGGAACAAATCTTTTGACAAAATTTATATGTCCTAAAAAGGACTGCATGGAATTTTTTGTTATGGGGATGAGAGAGTTCAGAAATTTCCTTTATCCTTTTTGGATCTATGAAAATTCCTTCTTTTGAGACAATAAATCCTAAAAGTTTACCTTCATTTAAAGCGAAATAGTACTTTTTTGGATTTAAATAAATTCCATACTTTAAACAACGTTCAAGGATTTGCTTAAGATCTTGATAGTGGTTGCTTCTTTTCTTGGAGTAACTGGTTATATCATCTAAATATACAACCATAGTTTTATTTATCAATCCTTTAAAAGAAATGTCCATTTCTCTTTGAAAATTTGCTCCTACATTGATTAGGCCGAAAGGCATTTTCTGGTAGGCATAAGTGCCCCATTTAGTTCTAAATGTAGCCTTTAACCTATCTTCAGGATGAACCAGAACCTGATTGTAGCCTAAAAATGCATCAAGGAAAGACATTAATTCAGATCTAGCAACTTATTTCAAAAATTTGTTCCATTGGTGGTAATAGGAAATTGTCTTTTAAGCAAGCTTTGTTTAAGTTTCTAAAATCTATACAAATGTGAATATCACCATTCTTTTTCCTAACAGGGATGAAGTTTGGAGTAATGTACTTCTTGAAATGATATCAATGGGATAGTATGCTGGATGATGGAGGTATCATATGTTTTGAGATCTCCATATTTCCATGCAAAGACGTTCGTGTATTTCTTCAGTAAGTGAATGAAGATTGATCTTTCATCAGACGAAAGACTAAGTCCTAAGTTAATGTTCTGAGGGTTGAGATATGTGCCAAGATTTACTAGTTCAAACCTTAAAGTTGAACTCTGTAGTTTAGAATTAGTAACCTTTTTGAACCTATCTTTGAGATCATGGAGATATTCAAGCTTAACCATAGAGTTAGGTATGGAATTTTCTTCAACCTTCTGATTCAACTGCCTTTCATGTTCATCTTCATAAATTAATTGATCATCATATGACCCTTATGATGTAATAAAATTTATAACATCTTCATCATCATTGAATACTCTCCAATTAGTGACATTATCAAGAATAGATGGGAGAAAAATCAACTCTATAGAAAATCTATCTAGA
Source organism: Pinus albicaulis (assembly GCA_034641835.2). Lineage (NCBI taxonomy): Eukaryota > Viridiplantae > Streptophyta > Pinopsida > Pinales > Pinaceae > Pinus > Pinus albicaulis. Next base: position 1,055,405,388 of record CM076584.1, on the reverse strand, counting down.
CTATAATCTTCTAAAGGAATAAGTCTGGATGCCACATTAGCTAGAAGGTATGCACTTGCATTCTGAATTCTTGAAACATACAAGGTATTAAATGCTAAAATATGTGAGGTGAGAGATTGTACTAAGTACTGGTAATGTTTAAGATGACCAAAAATACAATGTATAGTGTTTCTTACCTGTTTGACAATTATTTCAAAATCACCATATACCTGGATATTTTTGACACCAAGGTCAATTGCTTGGTATAAGCCTTGCACCAGTGCCTCATATTCTGTGGTATAATTTGTGCATTGAAATTCAATTCTACATGCCAACATTGTCTTTTCTCCTTCCAGATTAATTAGTATACAACCAGCTCCTCCAACTTCACCAGATTTTGATCCATCAAAGTATAATGTCCAGAACAAAGTATTAATACAAGGTTTATCTATGATACTTGCACACTTGGAAGAGTCTGACTGAGAAAATTTTCAATTTGAGAATTAACTGAGTTGGTGAGAAATGGAAATTTCCGAGAATTTAAATTCTCGAAAAACGATTCAGCAGAGTAATTGCCGAGAATTTTATTAGTAAAATCCATGGGTTCATTCTCATTTTTGAATTCATCCACTAAGCATTTCATGCGTTTTTCACTATCTACTCAGATTTTATTTGGCTTACCATTATAGGGAAGCCACATATGAGACCAATTAGAGGAAAAATAACCATGAAGCTTTTCTGACCAATCTCTACTTAGGATTAAACCATAAAATTTAGGGATTTCAGCAACTAAAATATCAATTACTTGATGAACTTTTGAATTGGATGCTAGCCTGATGAGCACTGAATTCATTTCTCCCAGTACCTTAACCTTAGTTATGTCTAATTGCACAATGTGTACTGCATACTTTTGAGGAGCAATGTTCAACTTCAAACAAACATAATATGGCATGATATTTTAAGAGGCTCCAGAGTCAATTAGACAATTATGCACATTTTTGTTAAATACTTCAAAAGTTAAAAGGAAGGGAGGAGTATGCAAATTAGATTGGTCTTTGATTAAAATAGCATCACTTGTATCAATTTTTTCAGGTGAATCACTAAGAGGTTTACCAACTCCTTTTGAAGCTTTGGAAATAATAGGTGCAGGTAAGGATGAAGCAGGAACTGCATTCAACTCTTTGAGTGAAATTTTCTGTTATTTTAATTTTCAACTCATGTGTGGAGATATTTTCCTTTATCTTCTTAATGTCTTCCACTATATTATATTCCATAGTATAAGAGACAACTAATATCTTGGATGTAAATGGAAGAGTAGAGGACGTTGGGTTTGATTGAGGAGAAGGAGTTCTTTTGTTAACAACTCTATCCTTAGCAATAGAGGAGGAATATTGTTGCTTTTGAGGAGACTAAGGGAGGTCAGTATAATTTTTACTTCTAGTGTTAACTGGAAGTGCCTCATGTTCATCTTCATTGTCAGATATTGGAAAGATAAAGTCCCATAATCCATGAACTTTGATTGATTCTTCATCATGTGATTCTTCTACTAATGATATTGTTGTTGATCAGTGGTTGTCATTCATGTCAACCCAAGCAGCACTAGGGGCACCCCAATATTGCATGGGAATTTTGACCTACAAAATTACTATATTCTGGGTCAATAATGCTTTTGATGGTTTCTTCTTGTCGAGATGTTTCCGTTGATATATGGCACGCCACGTAATTCTTCACGGTTTGAGAGATATTCATGTTTGAAGTTTGTAACCCCAGTTAGTGGGCTAAAACCCCATGGGGTTGTGGCATGGATCATTGAAAAGTCATAATTAATTTTTTTTAAGCTCCTAAAATCCCTCCCACGTTCATTTTTTGAAGCCCCTTTCAACCTAAGTATTTATATAAATTGTGTTCCTCATATCCTCCTTATGCAAGGGATTTCGCCATCTAAAACAAGTCATCGTGGAATTCTCACTCTAAATTTTTTTTCTACGAAGGTTCAGAAGCTGAAATTTTTATGAGGCGAATCTAAAATCCTAAGGAAGCTCCTGTCAAAATTTCAGATCAAGGTGCACAATATTTTCGGAGATATGATCTGTGGAAGTTAATGTTTTTGCAGGCTCCTGAAATTCATCTCAAAAAAATGACCTTCGGAAAATCGTCATAACTCTCTCTCTGAGTATCGGATTAGAATTATGTAAAAATTGGCAGATATTGCACAGACTTTAGTTTTCACTCTATCATTTTCAGAGCTAAATGAAGAAACAATGACATGTGGCACGTCATACAAGTTCGCTCTACTAAAACAGTCCATAATTAGGGCATTGTGAGAGAGTGGGCATAAATCTCCCTTGAAGAATCCAAATTGGGTCAGACCTGTGGAATTGGAAAGACAACTCAGAGGACTACTACAGGACCGAAAATTAGATATTGGGGATCTAAAATAACAGAGATACACCAGATTCAATATCGAGCTCCTAGAAGGCAAGAAGAAGCTAGATCATGTGTTGTCGAGGGTTGAAAAGGACCAGACTTTCTAGGGCAGCAAAGCAAAGCAAGGTGCAGCAGAGGGTAGCATGACAAGAGTAGAAACCAAGGTGCAGGACAGCAGCAAGAAGTTCATCACATGAGGCCTTCAAGTGGGTAGCACTGCATACAGTCATTGTAAAGGTATCATTGTACTAAGTCATTGTAAAAAAATTTCTAGTGTCTATCTCCCAAGAGTTGAAGAGGCAGTGTCGAGAGGTCTAGGATCATCATTAGGTGGTTGTGTCATAGTTGGGGTTATGTTCTAGTGTGTCTTCTTCTTCTACATCATTCTATATCATTGTAAAGTGGACCATTTTCCCTGGTGCGAGAGTCCATTCTTATTTTATTCTTCTAAAGGGTGGTAGGGTGGTGCTAGGGAGAGTTGTAGCTTATTGGGTGTTGGGGCATCCATTCAGTTGACTACTGAAGAATCTTGGGCATTGGAGCGTCCATCCAGTGGGAGCTGGAGAGGAATGCTTTTCTAGATTCTAGGAAGTTGGAGCTTTATTTTCAATTGGAGTTGAATATTAAGGAATTATTAGAAAAGCATTAGGTGGTTTTTGTCCCGGAGTGGGTTTCCACCTTAAAAAATTGTGTGCATTTGTGTTCCTCTTGTTTGCTACTATCATTGTACAAACACTGATAATAATTGAAGATTAACTAATGCTCTAATTGAAAGGAATACCGATTCACCCCCCCTCTCAGTATTTCCAACAATTGGTTTCAAAGCTTGGTTCCTTCAATAGCAGTTTAACAACTAGAAGGAGGTCATGGAGCATACCAAGAATGGTGTACCTCTATTCAATGAAAATAATTATGCACTTTGGAAAGGAAGAATGGAGGTCTATCTCTTGGCGCAAGGTTATGAAGTATGGAACACTGTTCAAAATGGATTTACATCAACCGTAGATGAAAAAGGTAAGAAGAATTTCGTAAATGATGCAAAAGCAAAGAATACAATATTATCACGCACTTATTGAATCTTTCCTTTTATCATAAAGTACACAGTAAATTAAAAATGTATGGGAAAAGCTTGAGAATATATATGTGTGACTCAAATAACAAAGAAGCAAAGCTTAAAATCTATAGAGCAAGTAAAACAATTTGGGCAACTCATTATGCCCAATATTCAAATATCACGCATACACTCTCCCTGTAAATGAAATAACCAATACCTGGAAGGATTGGGAGAGCTAGTTGACGAGAAGATTCATTAGACGAAAGTATTGAATAAGATTACCAGAGATTCAAACCAAAGGTGACTACTTCTAGAATACGCAGCAACTGACAAACTCCGCAAAGAGGAATTACATGAAGTTCTCATATCATATGAAATGAGACTCGATGAAGAAGAGGGTACTTCGAGATCGGAAGACCACATTCACAGGATCAAGAAAACCAATATGACAAACAACCTTCAATTGAAAAGACATGCACCCGCAAGTGTGAAGAAAAGGGAGAGGATGAAGAAGGTCTTTCAAATGAAGAATATGCTTACTTCACGAGAAAAATACAAATTGGTAAGGGAAAATTCAAAGATAAAATTCCATTGATATGTTTCAGCTATAATGAGGTTGGGAATTTTGCATCAAAATGTCCAAACAAAAGTAATGGCAACTGAAAAATAAAGAAAGGCTTTCAGAAATTCAACAAGCAAGGATCCAAAAGGAACTTTATCTCTAAATAAGATAGCTCATCATCCTATGAAGACAATGATAGTGAAGAAGAAGCCAATGAGAGAGTATTGTTTATGACCAAGCACAATACACAAGAGGTATCAAACAACGAAGAAGAAATGATTGACCATAGAAGAATTTTCTAAGAAGCTACCAAGCTTATAAAAGAGCTCAAGGTAGAGAAGATCCATTCCAATACTCTTGAAGAACAGGTTCAAGGTCTCAAAATTGAAGTTGAAGAACACAAATGTATTGAAGAGCCACTTCAAAATAAGTTGGAAGAAAGCAACCAAGAAAGGAAAGCATTAGAAGCCGAAGTAGTCTCGCTGCATAAGGAAGTGAAGAAGGGAAAAATTGTCCAAAACTATGCTAACAGCTCAAGGGCATTGGAAGAAATCATCAACAATCAACGATCTTACAACAACAGAACTGGCCTCGGTTACAAAGAAGAAGAAGCTGGACCTTCTACAACAAAATACAATGAACTTATGAGATCTGACATGCATGTAGACTTCATTGGAGAAGATTCACAAGCACATCCTTGGAAGACGATTCCTCGACAAAGATTTCCATCCAAGTACCAACATATTTTTCATGGCTATTGTTATTCATGTGGAAAATTTGGTCATAAAGCTGTAGAATGTCGCATGTACCCTAGGAACCAATACAATTCCAGGAGATCCTTCAAATATGAACCTCCCAGGGCTCAACGAAACATCAATATATTTGGACATTTAAGAAATAATATGGAATGTTACAGATGTCAAACATTTGGACACATAGCCAGAGACTGCAGACTTGAAAATCCTCCAGAAGAATCTTCGAAGCTGTTAGTTACCAAATCCACCTTAGGCTGAAATAAGGCAGAAAAAGGACACCACCAAACCACGCTCAGCCTCGTAGCTAGCCCTACGAGGACAGGAGAGGGCTCTCTCCGGGTCAACTCAGTTAAAGATGTCCAATAAGGCCTGAGATGTCCTATAATGAATACTGATTTTAGGCTAGTAAATAAATAGGAAAGAGGTATTTTGATGAATGACTGGGTTTCAGGGATGTATGGGACAAAGAACAGCATGAGCTGAGAAATTAAATCAAAGACACAGAGTGTTTCATGAGGCAAGATAGGCAATAGTTTAGCAATCAAATTTGAAATAATATGGAGTGGAAAGACTGTTGAGAGGTTGAAAAGGGCATATATAATGAATCCTTTTCAACAGAAGAAAACATACAGCAACATGAACGCTTTCCCAAGGCAGAGCAATAAACTGGATTCTACCTTTCCTACTTAAAAGCATTCAAGTAGAAATGATTATGAATGAATAGTAAAACATTACGAGATACATATGAAACAGAAAGAAAATACATATGCTAAAATTACACCACATGAATCTCATAAACCAGAGCTATATCCTTTCATTAATTCTCTGTCAAAACTGTGCAGCCAAACGCTGAGTTATTCTTCCACACTTTTCCCAGAACTCAGACTCCTTTACAAATGATTTTCAATACAATAAATAAACTTAAATGTTGAAAACAGATCGATCAAAATAGAGAGTTGTTTCAACTGAAATTAGGAAAATGGAAAAAGAGTCATCCATCCGTTCTAAAGACAGAACAACGTTACATTATTCCACTTGAGATTTTATGATGACCAATGAAAAGGCGGAAACTGTAGCGTAGACCTTCTAAATCATAACTGAAAACACAAATAGGCCTCCAATCCTACTTTTCTGCTATGGTTGATATCTTCGTTTAAATTTAGGCTTTCGTTCTTTGATTTTTATCCTTTTACCTTTGCCTTTTGAATAAAAGTTAACTTTTAATAAAAATGATTTTGAATTTTTCCTTTTATGACGGGAAATAGAGTTTCGCCAATTCCAGCTGCGATTTCTCCCTTTAAACATACACAACATAAATATGAAGTCAAAAACGGATTCCATAGAGAGTTTTAGGTGCCATCGTCTTTCACGAGATATTCTGATCATCGAATGAAGCAGGATCGAGAAATTAAGACCATCGTGAGCAGAAACAGGTATATCTCCCAATCTTTCCAATCGCTTTCACAAGGAATTGGATTAACTTTTGCGGCCAATTCAGGTGATACTGACAATAAAACTCTTCCATTGGAGGAAAATTCTATTGATATGATAACAGCACCAGAGTGAGCTCTTTAATGGAATGTTGCACTTGCATTTGTCGCACAAACCCATTTAAAACATAAAAGATTGAGTTGATTTGAGATTTTGTAGAGCAAATGTCAAAAATTAGTGTTCTGGCCCTGTGCGCCGCGTCGGCCCTGTGCACCGCGCTCTTACAAATTAACACATTGGGTTCCGGCTCTATGCGCCGCGTGCACTGTGTGCGCCGCGCTCTTACCCAATGCGCCGCACATCGCAAATTCACCACATTTCGACCTCTAAACGCTGAATTCGCTCCTCCTTTTCAACACGATTTCTCCTTAGCTCACTTTCTCCTGCTTTGAATGCAAGTAAGCCCTTTGCAACATGACCAGTGCATTTATATACGCATAAACCCATCTTTATAATATTTTGTATTGTGACTTATTCTCTCAACTACGCTTTGGGAATTTTGTATCATTGTGCTTCTGATAGATTTTTGTTTGTCTTACAGGGTATGGAGCTGCTAAAGCCTGGCAAGGTGACCAGGGCTGCTTGAAGAACTGTAGAACTTGAAAAACTTTGAAAAAACTTTGAAGCCGAAACCAAAACAAATTTGACGATTTCTTCCTCAAAACAGGGTTTTGAGGAAGAATCTTCTCGTATTATTGATGATGAAAATTTTGAACTGAAAACTGCTTTGGAACCTCCGCATGGCCTGCGAGCATTGTTTAACATTTCGAAAGACCAAACCCTAGACCTAGAAACTGAAATGACTCTTTTTGACCAAAACGGCTTCTATGACTGTAAATAACATGAACTGAACTTTGATGAATTTTGAGAAATTTTGACCAACCCAGCAGGTACAAGCATGAGAAAAAATGAAAGAACAAAACCCTTCCGTTAGACAATGGCATGCCCCTAGTGGAATGCAAATAAGTAAATCGAGCGAGACACATAAAAATGAAATGCAAACAGAGTTTTTGATCTCTGACGGAGGACTGAACAGACCGACTCTAACAGAAGCCACAAAATGAACAAACATGGAAGAAGAAGAAGACTGATAATTTTGCTCTTGCTCTCAAGGCTCAAAACAACAAAGATGTGTGGTATGTTGACAGCAGTTTCTCAACGCATATGAATGGAGATAGAAAGAAATTTGTATCTTTGAAAGAGAAGAAGGATGGAACCGTATCCTTTGGAAATGATGGATCTTCAAATGTTATAGGATCAGGTACCTTCACTCTCGGAAGAAAAGATGTTATAGCCAAGAATGTTCTATTGGTTTAAAACATGAATTACAATCTGCTCAGTGTTGGAAAAATGTGTGATCAAGGACACACAATGCTATTCAACTCCACAAAATGTGAAATCAGGAAAGTCAGGTATGGTAAAATTGTGGCTACAGCAAGTCGAGCTCCAAACGGAATATATGTTCTAGATGAAGCAACTAAAGCATGTCTACTAGCTAAAGAATATGAAAGCTGGTTATGGCACAAACGAATGGGTCACATAAACTTTGACAATCTTGTCAGGATAAGGAAAAAGGAAGTAATACAAGAAATGTCAAAAATCTCAAAACCTTCCAACATATTATGTGAGGCATGTCGGCATGGCAAGCAGACAAAAGTCCAATTTAAAACAAAAGAACACTTTGCATCACATCCATCGGAATTGATACATATTGATCTATGTGGTCCTATGAGAACAAAAGGCTTAGATGGAGATTTATATTTCATGTTAATGATATATGACTATACCAGGATAACAGCCGTCGGTTTCCTAAAGAAAAAATTAGAAGCATTTGAGTGCTTTAATATCTACAAGGAGTTGGTCGAAAATGAAACTGATTTGAAAATAAAGTGTCTAAGATCAGATAATGGCAGATAATTCACTTCCAAATTATTTCAGCAATACTCTAACGAAAATGGAATACAAAGACAATTTTCAACAGCACGAACACCTTAGAAAAATGGAGTTGCTGAAAGAAAGAACAGAACCATACAGGAAATGGGTAGAACAATGTTGAAGGACTCAATATTGGATGAAAAATTCTGGGTTCAAGCAATTGATGCGACAGTCTTCATTATCAACCGAAGTCTTCTCAGAAATAATTGCAACAAGACCCCATATGAATTATGGAAAGGAAAACCAGCTAATGTAAAATATTTCAGAATCTTTGGAAGTAAATGTTATATCAAAAGAGAAGATCAAAATTTGGGTAAGTTTGAATCACGTGTTGATGAAGGTATCTTTGTTGGTTACTCACACAAAAGGAAGGCCTAAAAATGTTATAATCTAAGAGGAAAACAGATAGCGGAGAGCATAAATGTTACATTTGACGAAAATGGTGTTCTAGCGAATAATTATGAGGATCTAGAATCTTTAAAACTTGAGACAGAGCCTGAAAAAGGCACAGATAAAATTCTGGAACAAGAAGAAACTATCAACCAGGAAGAAGTAAATAATGATCATCAAGATATACCAGAAAAACAACAAGAAGCTCCTCCAAGGAGAACAAAAGAATGGATTCAAAAGAACCATCCATCAAATCAAATCATTGGTGACATAAATCAAGGTCGACAGCTTCGTTCATCATAACAAGCTCACATTGCTTTTCTAGCAACCTTTGAGCCTAGTAGTTTTGAGGAAGCCAACCAGAATGAACATTGGGTAGCAGCTATGAATGGAGAATTGGATCAAATCGAGAAGAATAACACCTAGGAATTAGTTCCACAACCAAAAGATAAAATTGCCATTGGGACTAAATGGGTGTTCACGAACAAATTGAATGAAGATGGACAGGTTACCAGAAAAAAAGCAAGATTGGTTTGCAAAGGCTATGAACAAGTGGAAGGAATTGATTTCGATGAAACATTTGCACCACTTGCCAGAATGGAAGCCAACCGAATGTTTCTCGCCTATGCATGTTCAAGAAAAATCAAAGACTACCAAATGGATGTTAAGTCAGCATTTCTGAATGGAGAATTAGAAGAAGAAGTTTACATCGAACAACATGAAGGTTTTCTACTATCAGAAAAATAAGACTATGTTTGTGTTGACGGGAAAATATGTCCGGCCAACAGTAGGGGATCTCCCCGGTAAAAAGTCCCAACTAGACTCTAAACCGTTTATGATAGGGATCCCGTCCGGGGTGTGGGTCCGGCTACCGCTTGATGTTCCTTTCCTTTGGACGCAATCGAAGTCTGCAAACCTGTGGACACATGCTTATTCGAATGATACAAAACACATGATCGATGAGTCTTAATGAGCATATAACACTACGAATAGCAAGATGAGTTATAAAGCATGTAGCCGAAGGAAACGCTGTCAACAAAACGTCATTAGGTTCATGCTTGCAAAAATCCGTTCTAACCACAGGAGAAACAATTTTGTGCGGTAGAACACCCTTCACTTCCTTAAGCAATTTCAGCAATAAGATAAATGCCAGCAAGCAAAGTCGTTAACATTCATTGAGGAATCAATTTAAACTTAAAATCATTAATACATGTTTAGAGAGATATAATGCATAAATGACGTAATTGGAAAAGCAGTTTCATGAATCAAAAGATGTGAGAAACATTAAACAGAATACTCATAATGTTTACACATCAGTCAACATCAGATCCAAAAATGGAATCAACAAGTGCTTGTATTCATTTTCAAAAGTATAGTCCTTCTATACAATTCTCTATTCTCCTTGGAGTCCAAAAAAAAAGGTCCCTAGTACAATTTCCCGAAGGAAGTCTTTATAGAACAAAACTTTCCCTTTGGGCTTCCCCGACTTTTCGCCTTCCTGACCGTTAGGCTGCCTTGCGACTTCATAGATTTTGTGACCTGCGACCTCGGCCACTGTTGCGACCTGCGACCTTATGCGATCTGCGACCTGCGACCTCAAACAATCTGCGAGTTGCGACCTTTGGAAATTTGCAATCTGTGGCCCGGGGTTTTATCCCTTCTACATTTCTCTTTTGGAGATATCAGAACCTTGTTCTCCGGAGGACATCCTTAGCTCTTGCCACGTGAAACAACAGCTTCTATCTACCAGTGATGCCATTGCCGTGCTAAGGGAATTTGCATGAGTTGATAAGTGGGAGAGTGATGTTTCTGTTTTGAGCGAGATCCTGAGCATTCGCATAACGTGGGTTTCTTTGTTGGATTGAATCCAGGTTGTGCAACTTCTGGGTAAGTGAAAACTTCTTTGTCTGGTCATCAGCATAATTTCCTCATAGTACTACTATCTCAGACCCCTGCATAGTCCTTTTGTCACGTCTCCGCCTTATTGGGTGATGTGGTTTTTATATTATACTCCTGAGCCCTTTTACCCAAGACTTATTTCTTCTCTATGGTGCACGGTAAGGAGAGAAACTAATTTTCACCCAGCGCGCTTCTATTCACATGTTGCCTTCTTGGTTACTACCTTGTACGATCTTTGCATGGCTTAAAAATGGGATACATCCTTGGAAAAGCTAGTGTATGTATACGTGCGCACCCCTGGTGTGCTTCCAATAGTGTGATTATGAGGTCTCTCGTAACAACACTTCGATAATTTATTGTTGTGTAAGCTTAATATCCCGTTCCCATACACCTTTGCAATTTCATAACAATGTTTTTCGTGCGTAGCCCACAAGGTTACTTCTCCCTTTTTTCTTCTTTTAAAATGCTTACCACCCACTGTAATACAAATTTTTTCCCACCCTATTTTAAGAGTGCAACTTTGTGTTTATATGGGCATGCGTGTTTGCCTTTAAAAAGAGGCCGCACTTCTGGAGCGGGGTCGCATAGTCTGAGAATTTCACCGGTCGCGGTTCCTCTCGAACACACCTTTTGCAAACTTGCGACCTCGGAGAGGTCGCACAATCACATGGGAGTTAGGTCGCATTTCTTGGCCGGAAGCAAACATCAGCGACTTTGCAACCTGAGGCCCGTGAAGTACCCCTCTTGCGACCACACATACGCTTTCATTTTTTCTGCGAGAGGCCTGCCCCTTTATTCTCATACACATTCGCCTCTAATGATAATGCCCCTCAAGGCGCCCACCACCTAATATAACTCGAGTGCATCTGCTCATTATGAGGTTCGAGTGCCTGAGGGTGTGATTTCCCATTTGACGGGCATGGGAGTTGTACTTGTGTAAGGTCGCAATTCTGGTGCAGAGGTCACGCAGTTGGAGAGTCACACCAGTCGCGATCTCTCTTGGGTGCACTTAACTGCGACTTGGGTGGCAGTCACACGATTGGGGAGTCGCACGAGCTACGGGCTCCCTTTGAGTAATGTTTTGCGATCTTTAAACTGCTCTACTTATTCTTTCTATAACCTTTGGCATTCGCACCACATGTTCCATCCATGGCATCAGCGCATAACGAAGGCATCTACACCGCTAAGAAAACTCTGCGAAAATAGGTACTGGTGCTTCGTTTGGCATGCTCAGACCGTGGCGGGAGTGAGCTTTGCTAATGGTGGGTTGGCGCAACTTGATTATTTCAACAAACCCTGCAGCAATAATATTATGGGTATACCCCCTATGAATACTAATATTTGCACCCACAGATAATGTCTGTGTGATACCCGATTTGGCATTGCGGCATTCATGCTTTCATTATGTTGGGAGTGCACGCACAATATCTATCATGTCCACGTATCCTTTTTCCATCCTCTACGATAACCCATCTTTGCATGTGATTGTTTATTTTAATCATCGTGCAATGACGAGCATTGATCTGTACGCGGCTCTCCATATATTCCCTCACGGATTTCGGTCTGACATCAGAGGAGCGATTACCTTCTGCCAGCAGCACCTTGGGCATGAGGCAATACAAACAGAACATATGTTGATTAACCATGAGACGGTGTTCCCTCACTTTTCACGTGTTTTTTCTTTCCTCAAGTGTATGGGATGAACGTGCGGTGTCGTGAAGTCGAGCCCCAATAGATTTTGTTGTTGTTTCTTGCCTGATCCTGCATGCCCCTGGACGGCATTACATATTTTCAAAACAACTTTATATCACTTTACGCTCTGATTCGGCTCAGCATGGGCGGTTTCTTGTATGTGCAAGGGCCATTACTAAACCATGTGGCTGATTTTAGGAGCGCAACTGGCATCGTGTTCAGCTCAATGCGCAATCGCTCATAAGCACGTGGCTTCGCTCCTATTATACTCAACCCCTTTAACCTTTCTCGCATTACCCTCGATTGTATGGCATATTCCGACCTGATGAGTTATGGTTGGACTTTTTACAAACCATCGTGACTCGTTTTTGAATGACAAATATCCCTCCATTATTAACATACCAAACCCAATGTTCGGCCTTCGAGGCTTACTTTTCATATGAACAAACCTTATCTTGGTAACATCATGCTCATGTTGTTGTCAAACTTTCCCTTATGCCTTCGGGCAACTTCACAGCAGTCCTCACATAATTTCTAAGCAAATCGATAGTGTGATCCTCACCATACATGTCCTTAAACTTATTAGGATCCCACCGAATGCGACGAAAATGGAAATTTGAAGTGACAAGGGTTGCATTCAAAAACTCTTGCCACAGCTACCGCATCGCAATTGATACATGTTGTTGATTTAAACCACCATTTCCTTCAATAAACATATAACCACATGAATCAGGTAACCCTCTCTCTTTAGGAATGAAAGTAAACGCCTGGAAAGATGTGGCTTAATTGTGACCGAAAAATTCTGCTGACTAGTGAGCTCTTCGTTTTCTACTTATAGGTGATACATATCTTCCACTTTTCATATTTCAGCCCGTATCGTTCTCACCCCTGTCATCCGCCTTGAAGAGGTATTCAATTGTGGCCTTGATTCTCATTCCCATATGGACAGGGTATGAAAGTGTCGTGTTCCGCAGTTGTTTCAATTTCTTTCCCTCAGTGTGGTGATGACATTGTTGGGCAAGTCATTCGTGGGATTGACCTGCATGAAACATTATAATATCAATTAGTTCACAGTTCCCCTTTAGAGAATGATGCCCCCCAACTAACCTACATGAGCTTGATGAAGTACCCACATAGAATGCCTAAATGATCCATGGTGACAGGGCTTCTAAAAAATATACTTAATACACAGAAAATTTTCCACTCAAATGTATGCACGATGATCCCACCCACACATGGCGTGGTTGCAGCAAGAGTACCTTGTCATGATGGTGAGAAGGTTTACGAGGGGCGTGTAATAGGCCACGTGGATGTCACTGACTACAAGATGGGTCAAAACCCTAAAGGCTAAGCAAGCAGAGGGGACCCAAAATTTTGAATATACCCAAAATTTTGGGTGGTGTTGTAGCGGCTACAACAAATGGCGAACCACTGGTAGAATCCAGTATCTCTGTCAATGTCACAACAAAATTCTAAGTCCAGATAGTGATGCAAGGGAATACTGAACAATTTATGTGGGTATCCTTTTGTATTACTTTTACCTCTATAGATATGTCGTGTCCTTGTGCCTCAACTAAGTCTCGTTAATCAGAACACGTCAAAGCGGAAGTTCATGGATGCCAGTATTTTGTTGATGATGTGAAGAGGAAGGCAGTGGGCTTGTTATATTCATAATTTTAAAATAAGTTTCTGGTGTTGCTCTACTACCAGTAGGCCTGGACAGTACCTTGGTGGAGTCACTTCAAGAAATCGCAAACGTTGCTCCACTGCTGGCGAGCCTTATCAGTACCCTGGCGGAGTCATTGCATTACCTCTCTGCACATGAAGCCTTTCTCTATCCTTTACCCTTATTTGTTTCATGTGCTTGTAGCACTTATTTTCATGTGCTCGTGGCACTTATTTTGCATGGGCGGATGAGGGATCCCGACTTATTTTACGGGCAAGAGAGGTTGTTTCTTGTTTGACAGAAATTGAAAGATATCCTGATTTGGGTTTTCCCTCATGCCAAACCTTCACATCTCCTTTACCACCCATAGGAGAAACGTGCAAAACAGATCATTAAGATGTTCGAGACTATGCTGGGCACAAGGCTCAAGTTATGGGTATCGGCCATTCAAACTCGTTAGGGTTCCCCACAAGAAACCGGCTAGTATCTCCCCTGCTAATGGATTTAGACTCATAGGCATTATGTTGAGAATGTGACTTTGATGACCTATCCTGAGAGAAGCTGCCTCTTGAGGTAACCACCGCAACCTCATGCAAACAATGGAGTTATGGTTTCAGCAATCGGGCCAAAACCAGTAAACAAGTTCATTAGGGTTTCAATAAGGGCTCATGCAGTGGTATGCGATATACCGAAACTTCCATAGCTATGTCAACAACCTGTGCAAATGATGCGAGGAAAAAAATGCACAACGCAATGCAACAGACAAGGCTAATGACACAATTCAATGCCATGTGTGAGAAATATCAACTAATGCAGGAGAAAAACAAGTCAAACACATGCCGTGACTATTTGAATATTATGCAGTAACAAGAAAACTAAAAAGCATGAGTGCACAAATAAATGGAAAATTATAATGCATAACTGCTGACCGCAAGAAAAGACAGCAAGAATAATTTTAAAACATAAAGCCAAATCCAACTTTAAATGACAAAAATTTATTAACATAACCTAGTTAGCCTAAACCGAAAACCCTAGCTTAACCAAAGAGGCGGTCGGGTTATGTGAAATCAGCTTTCCAGTGCAGCCACCGCATTAGTTCCCGTCCTGCAAGAACAACAATGTTCGAAATTAGAGCTAGCATATAAAATTGTGCACCGACAACAAGACTTACCTGAATAGCATGTGTAACAACAAGAAGGTCTTGGCTGCTTACCAAAGAACATGCCAGAATGCATTGTACAAGCTGAATTTCACTTTCATCTTGATACACAGAAATATGTTCTTGAAACATTAAATCATTTATAAATGACACACATCCATCCATGCACAACCCTAGGTCCGATGGAAGAGGGGTAATCCATTGCCAATTTGCAGGTATATTCATCAGACAGGATCCGTCGAACCAGCCGGAAACCTAATCATGGTGTTGAGGATGATCAGTTTGATGGAATGGAAAAAATAGGCATCTTCCAGGCGAATTTTAGGTGTTTTTGAATCCAAGTGCAGCAACCCTACTTTTGAAACCCCTAGTTCGAAGTTGTTCCTCGATTTTGTAGAGGATGTGAGAATCTGAAGTAATTTTTAGCGGAGGCTGAAATGCCTCACCGTCCTGGACCAACTCTGGACCTTCAAGCGAGGGCTTCCAAACTTTGATGGTTTCGTGAGATTAACTGGCGATTGGATGTGATCATTAATTGTGGTGATTGGAAAAATGTCAGTGGGATTTATATCGATTCGGAAAAATGTTTGCATACTGACATATTGACAATCCAATGTATCAAATTCTTTAGATTTCCCAGGATGGGGTGAATTGACTGGAAGATTTTCAAGTAATAGAGAGGTTTTCCAAACATCACACGCTTGCACCTGAGTGTAACTGGTACTGGCTGGGAAACCACTGGAAAGATTAGAGACAATGGCCGGTGTTTCCCTTCGAGTGAATAAATTGGGGTATATCGGTTGTTGCATACCGGCTGTTAGGTAATAGAGATCTGTGGTCAGGGAAAGATCACTCAAATGGAAGACCTGCTCGGATGAGCTGAGATCCAACGCAGTTATGCTGAGAGGCGTGTGATACGTGGGAACCGTCCTTTCAGAAACCCTAATTTGAGGAACCCTAGTTGGACTTGTTTGAGGGGTCTCATCAGGAACATAAGAACTTGAGGTAACAACCAACAGAAGTTGAATTGCTTCGATTTCTTGATGGATCCTTGAATCATCGCAAAGTGTATCATCGAATTTCGGTGGCTTCGTGTGTCAACAGGTAAACACAAGTGACGATTCTCGGTGGTGTGAGTGAAATTTTTTTCAGATAAGTAGTGATTATTGGAGCCATCAATTTGGGCAGGTTGGGTACCTGACATGTTAGGCTCCCCTTGGGTTAAAGATTGCGGATGAAAAAGATCAGGCATAAGAGACTCGTCAATTTCGTAATGTGATGGTGAAACACCACCCGCGTGCTTATGATTGTCGCCAATACCAGTATAAGTACGTTTTGAATGACTTGAGGAAAGTACTGGTGTGGCAGACTCATGAAATAAACCAGGGAATAATGGGTGAAATGATTCCGATGTTGGGATATTAACCGTACAAGGACTTTCATTTCGCACATCAGTGTTATCCAGAGAAAACAATGACCTTGCATGCTTATCATGGTCCAATGCTTTTGTAAGGAAATCAACTTTGCCCAGGACAGGACTTGATTTATTATCAGTATAAGAATGAGATCTAGAATCGTACCTGGGCAAAGATTCAGTGGAATCGAGATAGGTTTCATTGACAGGGAGAGATATTAGGCCAATATGCTTTTCAAGCTCTGATCTGACAGGGTATGTCGAAGATTTCGGGACAAAGTCTGAACAGCTAGCAAATTGAGGGTTATCATAACAAACACCAGGATGAGGCTCTGTTGTGGATTGAAATTGTTCTGGGGCGACAAACAACACGTGTCGAAATTTTTCAATTAAATATGTCCAATTGGCATCCCTTTCAGGGGAATCAAGAAAAAAATTAACAAACATGATAGAAAACTCCTCTATAGATTCTTGAGGTTCCATTCTGATTTCATTTAAATTCATTAATACACTTTGAAAATCGTACCTGTGAAAAGCTTGTTGTAATTCACCGGTGATCTATTTGAACAAATGGATGGAAGCTGTCGGCATTGTGTGGCACCATTTCTCAGCACGACCTTCGAGAGTGAGGGAGAAAAGTACGCAAGCCAACTCCTCATCGTCAACTTCGTAACACTCACAAAACTCACAGAAATCTGAAAGGTTATCGGTTATGGAAACTCTGCTTTCACCATCGAATTGTAATTGGGACAAGTGATACATAGGTTCATCGGGGATTGAGCATCAAGAACCAGATAATCCGATAAACATCTTAGGAGAATGATTTGGGAACGAGCCATTGCAAATATGATATTAACTGCAAGCTCTAAGGGCTCAACTTGTCATCTGGCCCTCCTTCTAGCGCCAATTCTGTTGACGGGAAAATATGTCTAGCCAACAGCAGGGGATCTCCTCGGTAAAAAGTCCCAACTAGACTCTAAACCGTTTGTGATAGGGATCTCGTCCGGGGTGTGGGTCCGGCTACCGCTTGATGTTCCTTTCCTTTGGACGCAATCGAAGTCTGCAAACCTGTGGACACACGCTTATTCAGATGATACAAAACACATGATCGATGAGTCTTAATGAGCATAGAACACTATGAATAGCAATATGAGTTATAAAGCATGTAGACGAAGGAAATGCTGTCAACAACATGTCATTAGGGTCATGCTTGCATAAAGTCGTTCTAACCACAGCAGAAACAATTATGTGCGGTAGAACACCCTTCACTTCCTTAAGCAATTTCAGCAATAAGATAAATACTAGCAAACAAAGTCATTAACATTCATTGAGGAAGCAATTTAAACTTAAAATCATTAATACATGTTTAGAGAGCTATAATGCATAAATGACGTAATTGGAAAATAAGTTTCATGAATCAAAAGATGTTAGGAACATTAAACGAAATACTCATAATGTTTACACATCAATCCACATCATATCCAAAAATCGAATCAACAAGTGCTTGTATTCATTTTCAAAAATGTAGTCCTTCTATACAATTCTCTATTCTCCTTGGATTCCAAAAAAAAAAATTCCCCTGTACAATTTCCTGAAGGAAGTCTTTATAGAACAAAACTTTCCCTTTTTGCTTCCCTGACTTTTCGCCTTCCTGCCCGTTGGGCTGCCTTGCGACTTGGTAGATTTTGCGACCTGCGACCTCAAACAATCAGCAACTTGCGACCTTTGGAAATTTGCGATCTACGGCCTTGGGTTTTATTCCTTCTACATTTCTCTTTTGGAGATATCAGAACCTTGTTCTCCGAAGGACAACCTTAGCTCTTGCCACATGAAACAATAGCTTCTATCTGCCGGTGATGCCATTGCCGTGCTAAGGTAATTTGCATGAGTTGATAAGTGGGAGAGTGATGTTTCTATTTTGAGCGAGATCCTGAGCATCCGCATAACGTGGGTTTCTTTGTTGGATTGAATCTAGGTTGTGCAACTTCTGGGTAAGTGAAAACTTCTTTGTCTAGTCATTAGCATAATTTCCTCGTAGTACTACTATCTCGAACCCCTACATAGTCCTTTTTTCACGTCTTCGCCTTATTGGGTGATGTGGTTTGCATATTATACTCCTGTGCCCTTTTACCCAAGACTTATTTCTTCTCTACGGTGCACGGTAAGAAGAGAAACTAATTTTCACCCAGCGCGATTCTATTCACGTGTTGCCTTCTTGGTTACTACCTTGTACGATCTTTTCATGGATTCAAAATGGGATACATCCTTAGCAAATCTGGTGCATGTATACGTGCGCACCCCTGGTGTGCTTCCAATAGTGTGATTATGGGGTCTCTCGTAACAGCACTTCGATCATTTGTTGTTGTGTAAGCTTAATATCCTATTCCCATACACCTTTGCGATTTCATAACAATGCTTTTCGTGCGTAGCCCACAAGGTTCCTTCTCCCTTTTTTCTTCTTTTAAAATGCTTACCACCCCCTGTAATACAAATGCGTGCCCACCCTATTTTAAGAGTGCGACTTTGTGTTTATATGGGCATGGGTGTTTTCCTTTAAAAAGAGGTCACACTTCTGGAGCGGGGTCGCATAGTCTGAGAATTTCACCGATCGCGGTTCCTCTCGGACACACCTTTTGCGACCTTGCGACCTCGGAGAGGTCGCACAGTCGCATGGGAGTTAGGTCGCATCTCTTGGCTGGAAGCAAACATTTGCGACTTTGCGACCTGAGGCTCGTGAATTACCCCTCTTGCAACCACGCATACGCTTTCATTTTTGCTGCGAGAGGCCTGCCCCTTTAGTCTCATACACATTCGCCTCTGATGATAATGCCCCTCAACACGCCCACCACCTATAGTAACTCGAGTGCATGTGCTCATTATGAGGTTCGAGTGCCTAAGGGTGCGATTGCCCATTTGACGGGCATGGGAGTTGTACTTACGTGAGGTCACAATTCTGGTGCAGAGGTCGCACAGTCGGAGAGTCGCATCAATCGCGATCGCTCTCAGATGCACTTAACTGCGACTTTGCGACCTGGGTGGCTGTCACACAGTCGGGGAGTCGCATGAGTTGTGGGCTCCCTTTGAGTAATGTTTTGCGATATTTAAACTGCTCTAATTATTCTATCTGTAACCATTGGAATTCGCACCACATGTTCCAGCCATGGCATCAGCGCATAATGAAGAGATCTACACCGCTAAGAAAACTCTGTTAAAACAAGTACTGGTGCTGCGTTTGGCATGTTGAGACCGTGGCGGGAGTGAGCTTTGCTAACAGTGGGTTGGTGCAACCGGATTATTTCAACAAACCCTGCGGAAATAATATTATGGGTATACCCCCCATGAATACTAATATTTGCACCCACAGAGAATGTCTGTGCGATACCCAATTTGGCATTGCGGCATTCATGCTTTCATTATGTTGGGAGTACATGCACAATATCTATCATGTCCACGTATCCTTTTTCCATCCTCTGCGATAACCCGTCTCTGCATGATTTTTTATTTTAATCATCGCGCAACGACGAGCATTGATCTGTAAGCGGCTCTCCATATATTCCCTCACGGATTTTGGTCTGACATTAGAGGAGCGATTATCTTCTGCCAACAGCACCTCAGGCATGAGGCAATACAAACGGAATAGATGTTGATTAACGATAAGCCGACGTTCCCTCACTTTTCATGCGTTTGTTCTTTGCTAAGGTGTATGGGATGAATGTGCGGTGCCGTGAAGTCGAGCCCCCATAGCTTTTGTTGTCATTTCTTGCCTGATCCTGCATGCCCCTGGATGGCATCGCATCTTTTCAGAATAACTTTATATCACTTTATGCTCTGATTCGACTCAGCATGGGCGGTTTCTTGTATGTGCAAGGGCCATTACTAAACCATGTGGTTGATTTTAGGAGCATAACTGGCATCGTGTTCAGCTCAACGCGCAATCTCTCATAAGCACGTGGCTTCTCTCCTATTATACTCAACCCCTTTAACCTTTCTCCTATTACCCTTGATTGTATGGCATATTCCGACCTGATGAGTTATGGTTGGACTTTTTACAAACCATCATGACTCGTTTTTGAATGACAAATATTCCTCCATTATTAACATACCAAACCCAATGTTCGGCCTTCGAGGCTTACTTTTCATATGAACAAACCTTATCTCGGTAACATCATGCTCATGTTGTTGTCAAAATTTCCCTCGTGCCTTTGGACAGCTTCACAGTAGTCCTCACATCATTTCTAAGCAAATCGATAGTGTGATTCTCTCCATACATATCCTTAAACTTATTAGGATCCCGCCGAATGTGACGAAAATGGAAATTTGAAGTTACAAGGGTTGCATTTAAAAAATCTTGCCACAGGTACCGCATCATAATTGATACATGTTGTTGATTTAAACCACCATTTGCTTCAATAAACATATAACCATATGAATCAGGTAACCCTCTCTCTTTAGGAATGAAAGTATACGCCTGGAAAGATGTGGCTTAATCGTGACCGAAAAATTCCGCTGGCTAGTGCGCTCTTCGTTTTCTACTTATAGGTCATACATATCTTCCACTTTTCATATTTCAGCCCATACCGTTCTCACCCCTGTCATCCGCCTTGAAGAGGTCTTCAATTATGGCCTTGATTCTCATTCCCATATGGACAGGGTATGAAAGTGTCGTGTTCCGCAGCTGTTTCAATTTCTTTCCCTCAGTGTGGTGATGACATTGTTGGGAAAGTCATTTGTGGGATTGACCTGCGAGAAACATTATAATATCAATTATTTCACAGTTCCCCTTTAGAGAATGATGCCCCCCAACTAACCTACATGAGCTTTGTGAAGTACCCACACAGAATGCCTAAATGATCCATGGTGACAGGGCTTCTAACAGATATACTTAATACATAGAAAAATTTCCACTCAAGTGTATGCATGATGATCCCGCCCACACATGACGTGGTTGCGACAAGAGTACCTTGTCATGATGGTGAGAAGGTTTACGAGGGGCGTGGAATAGGCCACAGGGATGTCACTGACTACAGGCTGGATGAAAACCCTAATGGCTAAGCAAGTAGAGGGGACCTAAAATTTTGAATATACCCAAAATTTTGGGTGGTCTTGTAGCGGCTACAACAAATGGCGAACCACTGTTAGAATCTATTATCTATGTCAATGTCACAACAAAATTCTGAGTCCAGATAGTGATGCAAGGGAATATTGAACAAGTTCTACGGGTATCCTTTTGTATTACTTTGACCTTTACAGATATGCCCAGTCCTTGTGCCTCAGCTAAGTCTCGTTATTAGGAACACGTCAAAGCGAAATTTCACGAACGCCAGTAGTTTGTTGATGATGTGAAGAGGAAGGCAGCGGGCTTGTTATATTCAAAATTTTAAAATAATTTTTTGGTGTTGCTCCGCTACCAGCAGGCTTGGACAGTACCCTGACGGAGTCACTACAACAAATCACAAACGTTGCTCCGTTGCCGACGAGCCTTGTCAGTGCCCCGACGGAGTCGTTGCATTACCTCTTTGTGCAGGAAGCCTTTCTCGATCCTTTACCCTTATTTATTTCATGTGCTTGTAGCACTTATTTTCATGTGCTCGTGGCACTTATTTTGCATGGGCGGATGAGGGATCCTGACTTATTTTACGGGCAAGAGAGGTTGTTTCTTGTTTGACAGAAAATGAAAGATATCCTGATTTGGGTTTAGCCTCATGCCAAGCCTTCACTTCTCCTTTACCACCCATAGGTGAAACGTGCAAAATATATCATTAAGATGTTTGAGACTATGCTGAGCACAAGGCTCAGGTTACGGGTATAGGCCATTCAAACTCGTTAGGTTTCCCCACAAGAAACCGGCTCGTATCTCCCCTGCTAATGGATTTAGACTCATAGGCATTATGTTGAGAACGTGACTTTGATGACCTATCCTGAGAGAAGCTGCCTCTTGAGGTAACCACCGCAACCTCACGCAAACAATGGAGTTATGGTTTCAACAATCGGGGAAAAACCAGTAAACAAGGTCATTAGGGTTTCAATAAGGGCTCATGTAGTGGTATGCGATATACTGAAACTTCCAGAGCTATGTCAACAACCTGTGCAAATTATGCGAGGAAAAAAACACACAACACAATGCAACAGACAAGGGTGATGACACAATGAAATGCCATGTGTGAGAAATATCAACTAATTGCAGGTGAAAAACAAGGCAAACACATGCAATGACTATCTGAATATTATGCAGTAACAAGCAAACTAAAAAGCATGAGTGCACAAATAAATGGAAAATTATAATGCATAATTGCTGACCACAAGAAAAGACAGCAAGAATAATTTTAAAACATAAAGCCAAATCCAACTTGAAATGACAAAAATTTATTAACAAAACCTAGTTAGCCTAAACCTAAAACCCTAGCTTAACCAAAGAGGCGGTCGGTTTATGTGAAATCAGCTTTCCAGTGCAGCCACCGCATTAGTTCCCGTCCTGCAAGAACAACAATGTTCAGAATCAGAGCTAGCATATAAAATTTTGCACTGAAAACAATACTTACCTGAATAGCATGTGTAACAACAAGAAGGCCCTGGCTGCTTACCAGAGAACATGCCAGAATGGATTGTACAAGCTGAATTTCACTTTCATCCTGATACACAGAAATATGTTCTTGAAACCTAAAATCATTTATAAATGACACACATCCATCTATGCACAACCCTAGGTCCGACGGAAGAGGGGTAAGCCATCACCAATTTGCAAGTATATTCATCGGATAGGATCCGTCGAACTAGTCGGAAACCTCATCATGGTGTTGAGGATGATCAGTTTGATGGAATGGAAAAAATAGGCATCTGCCTGGCAAATTTGAGGTGTTTGTGAATCCAAGTGCAGAAACCCTAATTTTGAAAACCCTAGTTCGAATTTATTCCTGGGTTTCGTCGAGGATGTGAGAATCTGAAGTAATTGTTAGCGGAGGGTGAAATGCCTCACTATCCTGGACCAACTCTGGACCTTCGAGCAGGGGGCTTCTAAACTTTGATGGTTTCGTGAGATTAACTGGCGAATGGATGTGATCATTAATTGTGGTGATTTGAAAAATGTCAGTGGGCTTTATATCGATTCGGAAAAATGTTTGCGTACTGACATATTGACAATCCAATGTATCAAATTCTTTAGATTTCCCAGGATGGGGTGAATTGACGGGAAGATTTTCAGGCAGTAAAGAGGTTTTCCAAACATCACATGCTTGCACCTGAGTGTAACTGGTACTGGATGGGCATCCACTAGAAAGATTAGAGACAATGGCCGGTGTTTCCCTTCGAGTGAATAAATTAGGGTATATCGGTTGTTGCATACCGGCCGTTAGGTAATAGAGATATGTGGTCAGGGAAAGATCACTCGAATGGAAGACCTGCTCGGATGAGCTGAGATCCAATGCAATTATGCTGAGAGGCATGTGATACGTGGGAACCATCCTTTCAAAAACCCTAATTCGAGGAACCCTAGTTGGAATTGTTTGAGGGGTCTCATCAGGAACGTAAGAACTTGAGGTAACAGCCAGCAGAAGTTGAATTGCTTCGATTTCCTGATGGATCCTTGAATCATCGCAAAGCGGATCATCGAATTTTGGTGGCTTCGTGTCGTCAACAGGTAAACACGAGTGACAATTCTCGGCGGCGTGAGTGAAAATGTTTTCACATGAGTAGTGATTATTGAAGCCATCAATTTGGACAAGTTGGGTACCTGACATGTTAGGCTCCCCTTGGGTTAAAGATTTCGGATGAAAAAGATCGGGCATAAGAGACTCGTCAATTTCGTAATGTGATGGTGAAACACCACCCGCGTGCTTATGATTGTCGCCAATACCAGTATAAGTACGTTTTGAATGACTTGAGGAAAGTACTGGTGTGGCAGACTCATGAAATAAACCAAGGAATAATCGGTGAAATGATTCTGATGCGGGGGTATTAACCGTACAAGGATTTTCATTTCGCACATCAGTTTCATCCAAATAAAACAATGACCCTCCATGCCTATCATGGTCCAATGCTTTTGTAAGGAAATCAACTTTTCCCAGGACAGGACTTAATTTATTATCAGTATAAGAATGAGATCTAGAATCGTACCTGGGCAAACATTCAGTGGACTCGAGATAGGTTTCATTGACAGGGAGAGATGTTAGCCCAATATGCTTTTCAAGCTCTGATCTGACAGGGTATGTGGAAGATTTCGGGACAAAGTGTGAACAGCTAGAAAATTGAGGGTTATCATAACAAACACCGGGATGAGGCTCTGTTTTCGATTGAAATTGTTCTGGGGAAACGAACACCACATGTCGAAATTTTTCAATTAAATATGTCCAATCGGCATCCCTTTCAGGGAACTCAAGACAAAAATTAAAAAACCTGATAGAAAACTCCTCTATAGATTATTGAGGTTCCATTCTGATTTCATTTAACTTCATTAATACA
Source organism: Pinus albicaulis (assembly GCA_034641835.2). Lineage (NCBI taxonomy): Eukaryota > Viridiplantae > Streptophyta > Pinopsida > Pinales > Pinaceae > Pinus > Pinus albicaulis. The sequence goes on along the minus strand of CM076584.1, from coordinate 1,055,380,511 downwards.
CTTTGAAAATCGTACTTGTGAAAAGCTTGTTGTAATTCACCGGTGAGCTATTCGAATGAATGGATGGAAGTTGCTGGCAATGTGTGGCACCATTTCTCAGCATGACCTTAGAGAGTGAGGGAGAAAAGTACGCAAGCCAACTCCTCGTCGTCGACTTCGTAACACTCACAAAACTCACAGAAATCCGAAAGGTGATCGGTTATGGAAACTCCGCTTTCACCGCCAAATTTTAACCGAGACAAGTGATACATAGGTTCATCGGGGATTGAGCACCGAGAACCAGATAAATTCGATAAACATCTTGGGAGAATGATTTGGGGATGAGCCATTGCAGATATGAGATTAACTGCAAGCTCTGAGGGCTCATCTTGTCATCTGGCCCTCCTTCTAGTGCCAATTCTGTTGATGGGAAAATATGTCCGGCTGACAGCAGGGGATCTCCCCGGTAAAAAGTCCCAACTAGACTCTAAACCGTTTGTGATAGGGATCCCGTCCGGGGTGTGGGTCCGGCTACTGCTTGATGTTCCTTTCCTTTGGACACAATCGAAGTCTGCAAACCTGTGGACACACGCTTATTCGGATGATACAAGACACATGATCGATAAGTCTTAATGAGCATAGAACACTATGAATAGCAAGATGAGTTATAAAGCATGTAGCCGAAGGAAATTTTGTCAACAGCACGTCATTAGGGTCATGCTTGCATAAAGCCGTTCTAACCACAGGAGAAACAATTATGTGCGGTAGAACACCCTTCACTTCCTTAAGCAATTTCATCAATAAGATAAATGCCAGCAAGCAAAGTCATTAACATTCATTGAGGAAGCAATTTAAACTTAAAATCATTAATACATGTTTAGAGAGCTATAATGCATAAATGACGTAATTGGAAAAGCAGTTTCATGAATCAAAATATGTTAGGAATATTAAATGGAATACTCATAATGTTTACACATCATATCCAAAAATGGAATCAACAAGTGCTTGTATTCATTTTCAAAAATGTAGTCCTTCTATACAATTCTCTATTCTCCTTAGAGTCCAAAAATAAAAAATGTCCCCTGTACAATTTCCCAAAGGAAGTCTTAGAGAACCAAAATTTCCCTTTGGGCTTCCTTGACTTTTCGCCTTCCTAATCGTTGGGCTGCCTTGCGACTTAGTAGATTTTACGACCTGCGACCTATTAGAAATCATGAGAGCAAAGATACACACAAAAATTAGTTTCTATATTACAATAAACAGAGATACATCATATATATATAGTTGGAGTGAGATCCAACTTATTCCATTCTTGAAGAGAGATGTTGAGAGAATCTCTCAACATCCTCCAACAAACCAAACCAATCCCTAATCTTTAGTATGCATCATAAATGAGGCATTATCTCAAACACCCCCCCTTAATGCCTACATTACAGAAAACTTACAATACTAAGATCACAATTACAAAATTTGTATTTGTTTTTGTCTGGCTGGTCTTCATTAGCAACTCTACCCACTCTGCGGTCTTCTGGATTCCGCTCTTTCTTTCTTCACATCTTCGATCTTACCTTTCAACCCATTTAAAGTACACCTGCTTCTGACCATCAATGTTGAATTTGTAAGATTAAAGATTCTTGACACCCCCGAAGAATAGTCTCGACACTGAACTACCCTATGGAAATATTTCCATCTGTGAAATAACCCCGAAGAATAAATTTCAACAGTCTATAGGAAAATATTCTAGGTACAGAATATGATCAGCGATCAATCCTACAAAGTGACCTTTACACACTTACAAACTCATAAAAAATAACCTGTAATTGTCGATCTTGGAGCACCGAAGTACAACAAGAATCTACAACATATAACAGATTCTCACAATCAAATTAGCGATACTTCCTCTCGACACCGAAGAACGTCGAGAAACATTATTTTAAATTGTGAAAATCTATTCAATAATTGGTTCTTCTTTACAACTTAAAACAATATAAAAAATAACAAATTTGACATAAAACTCTGACGGATGCAACCAAGAAAGTGACCAACCCATGGGAGAATGAACTCGCTGCAATTTGGATATGCAAACTTAGAACCAGTAATTCCGTCCATTTCAATGGAATCTGCCCAATATCGTTTTCTCATCGTAAATACCATTCAACAAACCTCTGGTTCTCGCTAAACGAAAACCTGACAGTGATTTGACTATTTCTTCGATTTTTTTAGTACCACCTGCTCCACATTTAAAAAAAAATTCTGATCCGTCGTATGGATTACTCTGCCACCATCTCCATATTAAAAAAAAAAAATCTGACCCCTGGGATAAAATACAATTCCTTTACGTAATTATGAAAAAAAATATTTAAAAAATCCAGAATCTTTATTAAACATAAGAAACCCCTTGCTATGAAACTTGCTTTGACCAAGTTGGATGCATCATATTGATAGATTACAGATCCCTCGATTGCTTTGATCTGAATTTCTTCACAGGGCTCGTGAAAATGCATGTGGGATCTCATCCCGGCCTCTATAGACGGTGCAATTTAGAAGTAGATGCAACGAATTCGAAATGCGTGCTTATATTTCGGTTCTGCACGCAATCGTTCAACTCTTCAATGTGGTCGTCGTCTCACACTCAAGATACCAGTGACATTAACAACTTAATTCTCACTTCTGTGTTTAACCCATGACATGTTTAACAACAGCAGGCAGACCTGCAACGAGGAGCGCACAGTCGGAGGTCAGTGGACATCAAACGCCTCAGATATTCATGTCCCAGCATGAAACTCGTCTCCTCGGCTACCAAAATTGCAAACGTTTCATCATGTACAATGAAGAACTTCCTGGCTCGAATCAAACGGATTGACGCTTCCTCCATTGTCTTCGCTTCATGGTCTTCCACCGATTTCTTCCTTACACAGCAGACTGTCTAGAAATTAAAAATCAATCCGCACAGAAACTTACAGTAATTTCTAATAAAAATTAATCTTCTACATTCACACGCACTAATCCTATTTATTTACATAGGATTACGATTTATGGCTCTTACATCTTCCGGGGCACTCCCGTGAGGGATTAAGCCCAGCTAGCCTCTGATACCATATTAGAAATCATGAGAACAGAGATACACACAAAAAAATTAGTTTCTATATTACAATAAACAGAGATACATCAAATATATATAGTTGGAGTGAGATCCAACTTATTCCATTCTTGGAGAGAGAGGTTGAGAGAATCTCTCAACATCCTCCAACAAACCAAACCAATCCCTAATCTTTAGTATGCATCATAAATGAGGCATTATCTCAAACACGACCTAGGCCTCTGTTGCAACCTATGACCTTATGCGATCTACGACCTCAAACAATCTGCGACTTGCGACCTTTAGAAATTTGTGATCTGCGGCCTGGGGTTTTATCCCTTCTACATTTCTCTTTTGGAGATATCAGAATCTTGTTCTCCGAAGCACAGCCTTAGCTCTCGCCACATGAAACAGTAGCTTCTATCTGCCGGTGATGCCATTGCCGTGCTAAGGGAATTTTCATGAGTTGATAAGTGGGAGAGTGATGTTTCTGTTTTGAGCAAGATCCTGAGCATCCGCATAACGTGGGCTTATTTGTTGGATTGAATCCAGGTTGTGCAACTTCTGGGTAAGTGAAAACATCTTTGTCTGGTCATCAGCATAATTTCCTCGTAGTACTGCTATCTCAGACCCCTGCATAGTCCTTTTGTCACGTCTCCGCCTTATTGGGTGATGTGGTTTGTATATTATACTCCTGTGCCCTTTTACCCAAGACTTATTTCTTCTCTATGGTGCACGGTAAGGAGAGAAACTAATTTTCACCCAGTGCGCTTCTATTCACGTGTTTCCTTCTTGGTTACTACCTTGTACGATCTTTGCATGGCTTCAAAATGGGATACATCCTTGGCAAAGCAGGTGCATGTATACGTGCGCACCCCTGGTGTGCTTCCAATAGTGTGATTATGGGGTATCTCGTAATAGAACTTCGATCATTTTCTGTTGTGTAAGCTTAATATCCTGTTCTCATACACCTTTGCGATTTCATAACAATGCTTTTCGTGCGTAGCCCACAAGGTTCCTTCTCCCTTTGTCCTTCTTTTAAAATGCTTACCACCCCCTGTAATACAAATGTGTGCCTGCCCTATTTTAAGATTGCGACTTTGTGTTTATATGGGCATGGGTTTTTGCCTTTAAAAAGAGGTCGCACTTATAGAGCGAGGTCGCATAGTCTGAGAATTTCACCGGTCGCGGTTCCTCTCGGACACACCTTTTGCGACCTTGCGACCTCAGAGAGGTCACACAGTCGCATGGGAGTTAGGTCGCATTTCTTGGCCGAAAGAAAACATCTGCGACTTTGTGACCTGAGGCCCGTGAAGTACCCCTCTTGTAACCACGCATACGATTTCATTTTTGCTGCGAGAGGCCTGCCCCTTTATTCTCATACACATTCGCCTCTGATGATAATGCCCCTCAAGGTGCCCACCACCTATTGTAACTCGAGTGCATGTGCTCATTATGAGGTTCGAGTGCCTGATGGTGCGATTTCCCATTTGACGGGCATGGGAGTTGTACTTGTGTGAGGTCGCAATTCTGGTGCAGAGGTCGCACAGTCGAAGAGTCGCACTAGTCGCAATCTCTCTCGGGTGCACTTAACTGCGACTTTACGACTTGTGTGGCGGTCACACGGTCGAGGAGTCGCATGAGCTGCGGGCTCCCTTTGAGTAATGTTTTGCGACCTTTAAACTACTCTACTTATTCTGTCTGTAACCATTGGCATTCACACCACATGTTCCAGCCATGGCATCAGCGCATAACGAAGGGATCTACACCGCTAAGAAAACTCTGCGAAAACAGGTACTGGCGCTGCGTTTGGCATGCTGATACCGTGGCGGGATTTGAGCTTTGCTAAAGATGGGTTGGTGCAACTGGATTATTTCAACAAACCCTGCGGCAATAATATTATGGGTATACCCCCTATGAATACTAATATTTTCACCCACAGAAAATGTTTGTGTGATACCCGATTTGGCATTGCGGCATTCATGCTTTCATTATGTTGGGAGTGCGCGCACAATATCTATCATGTCCACGTATCCTTTTGCCATCCTCTGCGATAACCTGTCTCTCATGTTTTTTTATTTTAATCATCGTGCAACAACGAGCATTGATCTATACGTGACTCTCCATATATTTCCTCACGGATCTCGGTGTGACATCAAAGGAGCGATTACCCTCTGCCAGCAGCACCTCGGGCATGAGGCAATACAAACAAAACAGATGTTGATTAACCATGAGCTGGCGTTCCCTCACTTTTCATGCGTTTTTTCTTTGCTCAAGTGTATGGGATGAACGTGCGGTGCCGTGAAGTCGAGCCCCCATAGCTTTTGTTGTTGTTTCTTGCCTAATCTTGCATGCCCCTGGATGGCATCGCATCTTTTCAGAACAACTTTATATCACTTTATGCTCTGATTCGGCTCAGCATGTGCGGTTTCTTGTATGTGCAAGGGCCATTACTAAACCATGTAGCTTATTTTAGGAGCGCAACTGGCATCGTGTTCACCTCAATGCACAATCGCTCATAAGCACATGGCTTTGCTCCTATTATACTCAACCCCTTTAACCTTTCTCGCATTACCCTCGATTATATGGCATATTCCAACCTGATGAGTTATGGTTGGACTTTTTACAAACCATCGTGACTCATTTTTGAATGACAAATATTCCTCCATTATTAACATACCAAACCCAATGTTCGGCCTTCGAGGCTTACTTTTCATATGAACAAACCTTATCTTGGTAACATCATGCTCATGTTGTTGTCAAACTTTCCCTCATCCCTTCGGGCAGCTTCACAGCAGTCCTCACATCATTTCTAAGAAAATCGATAGTGTGATCCTCACCATACATGTCCTTAAAATTATTAGGATCCTGCCGAATGCGACGAAAATGGAAATTTGAAGTGACAAGGGTTGCATTCAAAAAATCTTGCCACAGCTACTGCATCGCAATTGATACATGCTATTGATTTAAACCACCATTTTCTTCAATAAACATATAACCATATGAATCAGGTAACCCTCTCTCTTTAGGAATGAAAGTATACGCCTCGAAATATGTGGCTTAATCATGACCGAAAAATTTCGTTGACTAGTGCGCTCTTCGTTTTCTACCTATAGGTGATACATATCTTCCACTTTTCATATTTCAGCCCGTACCATTCTCACCCCTGTCATCCGCCTTGAAGAGGTCTTCAATTGTGGCCTTGATTCTCATTCCCATATGGACAGGGTATGAAAGTGTCATGTTCCGCAGCTGTTTCAATTTCTTTCCCTCGGTGTGGTGATGACATTGTTTGGCAAGTCATTCGTGGGATTGACCTACACGAAACATTATAATATCAATTAGTTCACAGTTCCCCTTTAGAGAATGACGCCCCCAAACTAACCTACATGAGCTTGGTGAAGTACCCACACAGAATGCCTAAATGATCCATGGTGACAGGGCTTCTAACAGATATACTTAATACACAGAAAAATTTCCACTCAAGTGTATGCATGATGATCTCGCCCACACATGGCGTGGTTGCGATAAGAGTACCTTGTCATGATGGTGAGAAGGTTTACGAGGGGCGTGGAATAGGCCGCGGGGATGTCACTGACTACAGGTTGGGTCAAAACCCTAATGGCTAAGCGAGCAGAGGGGACCCGAAATTTTGAATATACCCAAAATTTTGGGTGGTGTTGCAGCGGCTACAACAGTTTGCAAGTTAAAGAAGGCTCTATATGGTATCAAGCAGGCTCCCAGAGCATGGTATGCTCGTCTTGATGGATATCTACGTCAGCAAGGGTTCAAGAAAGGTATTTTTCATAGTAATGTTTATGTACAAATAGATAAAGATAATTTAACAATCGTTGAGGTACATGTGGATTATATAATATTTGGTAGCAATGATGATCGACTAAGTAAGAACTTTTCTACAAAGATGCAAAGTGAGTTGGAGATGTCTTTACTTGGTGAGCTGACATACTTCTTAGGGCTTCAAATATCTCAGCAAGAGAAAGGAATATTTATATGTCAAGCCAAGAGCATCAAGGAAATGCTCAAGAAATTCAAAATGGAAGATTGCATACCCATCCTTACTCCGATGGTAACAGATTGCAAATTGAGCATAGACGACTCATCTAAGGATGTGGATCAGAGGTTGTACAGATCTATGATTGGTAGTCTTCTATATGTAACAGCCTCCTGGCCAGATGTTATGCAAGTAGTTGGACAAGTAGCAAGATTCCAAGCAGCACCAAAAGAATCACATATTATTGTCGTCAAAATAATTCTTCAATATCTAAAGGGAAAAATAGAATATGGCTTGTGGTATCCCAAGGGTAACAATCTTATTATTCAAGCCTTTACAGATGCAGATTGGGTAGGAAGCGTTGATGATCGTAAGAGTACTAGTGGAGCAGCATTCTATCTAGGTGGTTGTCTCATATCATGATTGAGCAAAAATCAAACCTCAATCTCGTTATCTACAGCGAAAGCAGAATACATTGTAGTGGCATCATGTTGTACTCAAGTCCTTTGGCTGAAACAAACTTTGTAAGATCTTCAAGTACAATTCAGTGAGCATATTCCCATATTCTATGACAACACCAGTGCCATCAACATCTCCAAGAATCATGTCATGCATTCAAAAACCAAACAAATTCCAATCAAATATAATTTTGTTAGAGAACAAGTCACTGAAAAGAATATCAAACTTGAGTATGTTGGTACAAAAGAACAAATCGTCGATCTCTTCACTAAACCTTTACCTCGTGAATCATTTGAATATCTTCTCCAGAAGCTTGGGATTGTCCCAAGTTGTCATTAGATTTTCCTTATTCATAATATAAAGGGGGAGTGGAAGTGTGTACAGATCCGCAGGATGGTTGCATGTCAGGGGCAGTTACCCTTTGCCATTGATGTCAAAAGGGGAAAGAATGTTGTAGGAAGAGGTGTCATGATCGCAGGGGAGTACTTTTGTTGCCATCAATGCCAAAGGGGGAGATTGTTGATCAGCGGTTGTCATTGATGTCAACCCAAGCAGCACCAAGGGCTACCCCAATATTGCATGGAAATTTTGACCTACCAAATTACTATATTCTGGCCCAAGAATGTTTTTGATGGTTTCTTCTTGTCGAGATGTTTCCGTTGATATATGGCACGCCACGTAATTCTTCACGGTTTGAGAGATATTCATGTTTGAAGTTTGTAACCCCAGTTAGTGGGCTAAAACCCCATGGGGTTGTGGCATGGGTCATTGAAAAGTCATAATTAATTTTTTTAAAGCTCCTAAAATCCCTCTCACATTTACTTGTTGAAACCCCTCTCAACCTAATCATTTATATAAATTGTGTTCCTCATATCCTCCTTATGCAAGGGATTTCTCCATCTGAAATAGCTCATCGTGGAATTTTCGCTCTAAATTTTTTTCTACGAAGGTTCAGAAGCTAAAATTTTTATGAGGCGAAGCCGAAATCCTGAGGAAGCTCCTGTGAAATTTTTACATCAAGTTCCGCAATATTTTCAGAGATATGATATGTGGAATTCAGTGTTTTTGGAGGCTCCTGAAATTCATCTCAAAGAAGTGACCTTGGGAAAATCGTCATAACTCTCTCTCTGAGTATCAGATTTGAATTCTGTAAAACGTGGAAAATAGTGCACGGACTGTAGTTTTCACTCTATCAATTTTAGAGCTGAATGAAGAAAAAGTAACACATTGCACACCATACACGTTAGCTCTATTGAAACAGTCCATAATTAGGGCATTGTGAGAGATTGGGCATAACTCTCTCTTGAAGAATCCAAATTGGGTCAGACCTGTGGCATTGGAAATACAACTCAGAGGAATACTACAAGACCGAAAATCAGATATTGGGGATCTGAAATAACAAAGATACACTAGATTCAATATTGAGCTCCTAGAAGGAAAGAAAAAGCTAGATCATGTGTTGTCAAGGGCTACAAAAGACCAGACTTTCTAGGGTAGCAAAGCAAAGAAAGGTGCAGCAGAGGGTAGCATGACAAGAGCAGCAACCAAGGTGCAGAACAGCAACAAGAATTTCATCACATGAAGTCTTCAAGTGGGCAGCACTGCATACAGTCACTATAAAGGTATCATTGTACTAAGTCATTGTAAATACATTATTGTAAAAATTGTTCTAGTGTCTATCTGCCAAGAGTTGAAGAGGAAGTGTCGTGAGGTCTAGGATCATCATTGGGTGGTTGTGTCATAGTTGGGGTTATGGTCTAGTGTGTCTTCTTCTTATACATCATTCTATATCATTGTAAAGTGGACCATTTTCCCTGGTACGGGAGTCCATTCTTCTTTTATTCTTCTATAGGGTGGTAGGGTGGTGCTAGGGTGAGTTGTAGCTCATTGGGTGTTGGGGCATCGGTTCAGTTGACTACTGAAGAATCTCGGGCATTGGAGCTTCCATCCAGTGGGAGCTGGAGAAGAATGATTTTCTAGATTCAAGGAAGTTGGAGCTTTATTTTCAATTGGAGTTGAATATTAAAGAATTATTAGAAAAGCATTAGGTGGTTTTTGTCCCGGAGTGGGTTTCCACCTTAAAAACTATGTGTGTTTGTGTTCCTTCTATTTGTTGCTATCATTGTACAAATACTGATAATAATTGAAGATTAACTAATGCTCTAATTGAAAGGAATACTGATTCACCCCCCTCTCAGTATTTCCAACATTTGTTTCATCTCGATCTGATTCAAAATTCGAGATTACATTTGGAGGTTGGGAAGCTTGAGTTTTCTTAAAATATCTAAAAGGTTTCTTCGAAGAAGATTCAACTAATTGTTTCTTTATTTCGACCATATCATTCGACATAGTTTTGAGAATATTTTGTAATCCCTCAAGGTCATAAGGATCCTTAGATGTTTTATTTTTGGGTTCATACTTAAATGAAACCCTTTTAGTTTTTATTTCCTCCTATGCAATTTTCTTCTCTAAAGAAATAATTGTTTTTCAACAGAAAGAGCTTCTTTCATGTTTTCTACCAATGTAGCCTTATCGGCTCTATCTACAAAAATAACAATATTATAAGTAAGAGAGGATATGTACCATTCTATTTTTACATCTACCCCGGGCTTAGATGTGGTTGGGATTTTATTGAGTAGCTTATTAAATCCGAAGTTGAAATATTTGATATTTTCCCCTGTATTTGCTTTAAGATTGGAAATGTCATTGATAAGAGTAGCAGTAGTATGATCATCACTAAATTTAGTAAGGAATTTTTCTTCAAAAATATCCCAACTAGTAATAGTACTTGATGGTAGTGAGAAATACCATGATCCAGCTGATCCTTGAAAAGTATAGGGAAATAAACTAACTAGGCAATCTTCATCAATGACATCATTAAGATTCATGGCCAGCATAAAATTATGGAGATGTTCTTCTACAGGTAGACCATCATCTGCGTTATACTTAGGCAACCATATTTCATGATGCTTGGGTAAAGGATGAAGACGACGTGGTAATTGAACAGCTCCAGGATTCGTCCAAGGTCTAGCTGCCATTGTGTGAACTGGAGGATTATTTTGCCCTGAAGAATGATTTGGAGTGGAAGAAGTAGTTCCAGTAGTGTTTTTAAGTGTAGAAGAAACAACTATGGAACTAATATTGCTTGAGGCAGTGGTTGTAGACTGGGAAGAAGAAGGAATGTGAATTGATGAAGAATTTGTTTGAGAAGATGTAAAAGAAGGAAGAATAAATGATGGAGTTTGAAGAGTAGAAGAGGATTGAATATCACTAGTGGATGATTGAGTTTCTGATATCGGATATTTCCTATGGTGAGAATGGAGAGGAAACTCAAAAGGGATTATTCTGATATTTTTACTCTTGGAACGAGTTAATAGACCAGTGCCTTCGAATATTGAAGTGATACTTCCTTTTGAGGCTTCAAAAAGTACAGGTTTTTCTGCCGAGATATAAATTTCTTCCAATTTCTTTATTAAAGTTTGTACTTCGGCCAATTCTGGAGTATAATCCAAAGAGATTTCTTTAGGAATAGAACTATGAGACTTGGGGGGAGATTGAACAACTTATGATCTAAGAATAGGAGATTTTGAACCAGGACTAGAAGTTGTAGGAGACTTGGAGGGAGAACGACTCTTTTGATGGCCTTTTCTTTTGGGATTAATCTTTGGTGCCATTCATAGTCTGATGGCCCTCCTTATAGTGCCAAAAATGTTTAGGCCTCGAAAATCAGTCCAACAGCATTAGGGAAAACCACCCAGTCGGGGACTTAAAAACCGTCCCTTTTCCGTTTGGTATGGTAACTCCGACTGGATTTATGGGACCAGTTTCCCAATGAAATATAATTGGGTGAATGGATGGGATTATAACTATCTGTAACTTGGTAGATGGAAGTAATAGCAAGCTTGAAGTAAATAATATTTCTATCTATATGTATCCCGGGATGCATTATATTTTCTGTGTGATTTATAAAGATGATCTTTCAGCAAATGCAAATAAAAATTATACAAACACTTAGAGATATAAAAATGATTTGAAATAATTGATTTAATTTAAATAGTTAATTAAATCAATTGGATAAGGCTATATCGAAACTGTTTAATTCCTGCATTGAATATGTACCAAAAGATAAAAATCTAACATGCTCAAAAGTGAGTTAATGGCTGATTGTTTTCAAATAGATACATAAAACAAAACATCATAAGAAAAATTAACCATTTCTCATTTGGAACAAAAATATAACATATGGGATAAAAGTACCATGTATACACTAACTCTTCCCATTTGAGAAACAGTATTTGGTCCAGCCCTTTCTATTAAGAAAACTTTAAGACTACAAAAGTGTGACTTTTGTAAAGTCTTCCTTTCAAAATTTCAGTACTCCCTCTTAAAAGACATGAAGGGGTTTATATAATAAAATAGAAAGTCTTAAAAATAGTAATTACAATAAAAGTTGAGGAGGTTTAAACAACTCTCCTTAAACTAAGTGAAAATTAAACAGAAACATAATTTAAAGTGGTGACTTGCTTGATGGTTATCTTGTTGTCTCATCAGCCATTCGTTCCTTCATATGAAGGATATTAAGCATAGGATTAACCTCGGGAGGTTGGTCTGGCCTGATGCGCAGTTGTCCTATAAAAACGACATTTGAAAGTGGAGGCAACATGTAGGAGGAAGTATTTGTAAGACAACGCAACATAAGCCATTGGCGATGTGGCTTTACCAAGTGGCTCCAATACTTATCCCAATCCAGTTTTTCCAACTTTGTGATGTTTTATTCTTTGACCTTTGAAACATATTTCCATTGCCTTATCAATTCTTTTACAATAGGAAGCGAACCGGGAGGGTATCTATCAATAAGATTGGAAACGATGAGATTTTGACAGACAGTTTAAACAATGTTATTAGCCACATATTTTTCTCTGCAAATGGCTCTTTCAGCATGTTTAAACTGTATGTTCTAGTCAGTAAACAAAATTTCCTTTTTAGAGTCCTCAAACCTAGGAAGGTTGGCCTTTCATCCATCAAAATTATCCGTACAAGTGACATACTGTGAAACTTTATCATCAGTCTCATCGAAACTGATCCATTGCTCTAATATTCGATTCATCAGTGAATCACTTTGCTCACATAATTCAAGAATGTTTGACAACCTTTGACAAAAAATAACTTGTTGTTGTGCCAGTAGGGTATTTAGTTCCAATGCTTCTTTTCTAAATTCATCTATCTTTGGATTATATTTTAAATTTTCTACAGTAAACTACCATTGATGAATTAGAGTGTCCTTTGAACTAATTTCATTTTGGTGTTGAATCTTCAACTGATCAATGCTCTCTTGGAGTTGTGTTATCTTTACCTGTAGTTGTTGGTTGACATTTTGCTTCTCTGCCTATAGCTCACGTTATAATTGGAAAATTCTTTCATAATTTTCTTTCATCAATTGTTGAACCAAAGAAGATTTATCTATAATTGCATATGCATAAACTCCTACAAACAGGGTCAGACGAGTTAGATCCTAAGAAGGATCTACTTGTGAATCTTTCCAGAAAACTTCCATTAAAACATCTCCTGGGACAATGAGATGAGATTGCTTTGTTCTCCTTCTTTCCCTTTTTCTACTCATAACTTCTTTATGTTTAGGACTATAGAATATATCCAGAGGAGGGTTTTCCTAAATTTTGAGTACAATTTTTTTATTGGGGAAGGCCGGGATGAATTCCACTTGCTATGTGCTAACTAACTTGTCAGAGGGCCCAACAGTGATCGGGTCCTGAATTTTACTTTGAGGCATTTTCACAATTTTTTGATGACTAGTAATCATCACTTCTTGGTCTCCTTTGAGTTTTTTGTTAAACTCCTTCCAAACATAATTCAAATTACTTGGGAAATATAATTCCATGGTTTGAACTTCAACAAATTTATCTTCTTCTTTTTTACTAAGGACTTCAATATACTAAGGTTTCACTTGTTTTTCCATTTTCTTCTGTGCTAAGGGTTGGGAGACTTCCATCATTTTCAATGAAATTACTTCTATTCTCTTGTTCTTGTATTGTTTAAACTTTGGAAATTGTTGTGGACGGAGGCGTATGGCTGCTAACTTCTGAACTGTAGAGTAATTATTGACTGACTCAAATAAGCCATCAAACTCATCATCTTCATGTACAAAAGGTCTGATTTTAACTTGGGTGGTAAAATCATTGGCAACTTTATTTGGGTCGTATTGTCTATTTGAAATTGTGAAAATTTTCAAATACTCAATTTGGCTGACCTCCAAAACTGCATGCTTATAATTGTCCAAGACGTAAACACCACAATTAATTGGAAAGGAGGGACATTATTATTTCTTAGCTTCCTTAAGAACTTTCGACATCTCCAAAGAACTTTGTTTATTTGGACTCGCCTGTGAACAATGATAAATGATAAGTAGAAAGAGGCAACTTTGATTTTACAAATGCGTAATTACCGTAATAATGGAAACAATTAAACGAATGAAACTTGGCATGTTGTTAATACATGAATTCAATGTTTCTTGTAGTCAAATCATTTTGGAGGCATCGGCTATAAAACCGTTAAGTTATGGCATTAATGGTTGGTATGGGTTTATGTGCCCATGTAATAATTTGAGCACTAAAACAAGATTTGTCGCATTGCAGCAAATATTTATAAAATGTCGATCGACTACATTTTGTCGATTGCAATATCGCAATCACAATATCGGCGAATATGGATGAAAGGCAAGAGTGGTTAATGTTGTGAAAGTGTGATGCGATATATTATATTGCATCAGGTAAATGTGATGGGTGGCATTAAGACCGTCAAGGTAGAGTTGTGAAATGCGATTTGTGATTTTTGATTTGCCTTCGTGTCGGAAGTGAGTCCCATAAGCTTTTCCTTATAGAATATTTTGGGAAAATGTTTTTTCCCTTTATAAAATCACTTTGATATATATCGCATCGCAATATATGTTGAATGGATTTTAGGAGCCATATGTGTTACATTGCGATATTGTGATTGTGATTTTGCGATAATTCCCGCTCTAATGTTTTTAAGGCCAAAATTCATGGTTTTTACCCCCTTTGCTTCCTATTTCTATCTGAATGAAACAGTTTAAGGGTATTATTTGTTTTACTCTAGAAAATTAAAAAGGGTCCCCATTATTTTCTAAGGTAATAAGCTAAAATAATGGGGGTTGTTGAATAGCACAAAAACAACCCAACAACCACAGAGATGAAGTGGAAGAGTGTCGTGTTCAAGAGCGACTTACTGCTATTTGAAAATGAAGTACCATGTTTTCCCAATTTCCCCAACCATATTGGTCAATACCTCTTTATTTTTTAACAAGTTTTAGAAGGATAACATATGCTTGATTTGTAAGTTCATCCTTTGGATGAATCCTTCCGATTATATTTAACGAACCCTGAGAAGGAGTGGTTCTTCCTTGTAATGTTCAACAAGTCCATCGTCTTTTGATGTTTTAATGAGTCTAGTGGAGGTAAAAATTGACATCTTCTTCATGTTTAGAGATTTTGAAAAAGAGGTGGAAAATAAAAATCTAGATGTCCCTTTTCATACATAGTCTCTAGAGTCTAAAAAGGTAGAAAACAATACTCAAGAGAACCTCTTAGCCATGTTCGACTAAGGTATTCATTTTTCGTAGATAGTCTATCTCAATCTGGAAAAGGGTTAAACTTACATTGAGTAGATGTCTTTTCATTTACCTTAACGAGTTCGAAAATACATGTGCTCGACAATATTTTCATAATTTGAGAGCCAAAAATTGAGCTTAAAGAGGACTCCAAGGGGTTTCTTTTTCTTGGGTTTACAGAGCCTGGAAAAGAGATAAAAGTATACTCTTTGTTCAAAATAACTTGTTTAAAGCATAATAAAAATTCGTTAACAACTATCAACCTACTCAAAATATCACAAAATGATTAAACATACTTGTTTCATAGTAAAAATGAAGCATATATAGGTAAAAACATTAAATATGAATAAAATAATGCAATAAATGACCATAAATACTCAAAAATGGCTATTCATTTTCACCATTTCACATTTTCCTTAAGAATTCTGAGCACTTTTGCCCTTGATCCTCTGCAGTTGATTGCGTCCAATCTGGTGTACCATTTCAAGTACCGTCACTTCCAAGTAGGAGCTAAAACCCTTATCTTTCTTTTCATGGTCTATTTTTGTGATTTCATGCAAAAATTTTGAGGTTTTAAGGTCCCTAGGGTTCCAAAAACATGCCCTAGAACCAACACACCCCCAAAGAATCAAAATATGCGTTGCACCTAAGCAGACTAGTACTGTTGGGAGAGGTGCAACACTCTATCATGCACTACTGGGGTGCATTGGGCGCAAAAATGTAAGTTTTTTAATCATTTCCCCACCAAAATTTGCCAAGTTTTTGCATGAAATGTAACCTAATGAATCTCTTGTTGATGTTTCAGGTGTTCATTAACACAAAATTTAATTCATTTGGAGAGAAAGAGAACATAAAGAACAATATTTAAATGCAACAAATGATCCTGCTACCATCCAGGCACTGAAAAACAATGGATTACTGAAATTATTTTTCATTCCTGATATGAGGCAAGAGATGGAATTGTTGAAATATCTTGTTCATTCATGGGATATTCAGGCAGAAGAAATTAGCTTTGGGGAACATATTCTCAAGATAAAGGTAGAATATATCTACTTTCTGACAAGTTTTTCTATGAGGGGTGCCCCCATCTCTCTCCTAGGTGGGAGAAGTGGCAGGGAAACAATGAAAGATTATATCACTACCTATTGCAGACCTCGATCCCAGCCAACTAGGGATGGAAAGATCAATATAAAATATGTAACCCAATTACCTTTGATAATGATCTTATTCACTCTCGCGAGATTGGAAAGTACCACAACACTTCATGTAGCAAGTAGATCATACATGCAGTCTGGGGTGGAGTGCTTAGAGCCAACAATCTTCAATTGGAGTGAGGGATTTTTGGTCAATATGAAGGAACATCTGACTAAAGCAAGAGAAGTGAAGTTAAAGAAATTTTGATCTGGCTCGATCTTGGTCTCTTTTTCTCTAGATAGGGTGCCACTACTTTAGCCTTAGCAGATTACACTTGAGCCTATCAATCCAAGGGACCCATAGATGAGGAGGCGGATAAATCATATGTCCTGACATGCAAGTCCGTTAGTGATCAGTTTCTCACCAACCTTCTTTGGAGTGTTGTGCATATAGTTCATTATGATCAATGATTCTCCTTATGCAGGGATGGATTTTTGCGATGATCCTAAGCTTGTGCTTCCTGAGGGTGAGAAATGGGGTGCTTTAGGCAAAATATTTCAACCATTTAATTTTTTTGAAAATTTTACAATTTTTTGTGGTTTTTTTTTTTGTTTCCAAAAATAAACTATTGATGTTTTCATGCATATATTGGACCAGTTTGACTTGTCGGTGCTTCATATCTCTGTCATGTAAAGGGAAAACCACATGGGGAGGTAGTGGTACCAGTACAAGTTGTTGTGGTAGGGTGGGATACGCTACGATATCTTGATGTAGTTGAGATCCTATCATAGGTGGAGCGTCACATGGAGGGGTTGACACATGGCATTGACAAGACCATGGTCTACCATATTCCTATGTGATTTCAACAAAACACTATTAGAGTTCCTAGCCGTATTGGTCGACTACTGCGCAAGATCACTCACGCAGTGTCATTTTATCATGAGAACCATTGATTTGTCTACTTAGATATTTTCATGTAGTTTTTGTATGAGCGATTTAGCCTCAGGGCACAAATTTTGTAAAAGCAAACTTAATAGATATACACATTTTCATTGTTTCCTAGTTCCTATTATGTTTTCAATATGATGTGATGTCAATTGAAACTTATTTACATTTGTTTCGAATGTCTATCTAAAACATAATTAGCTAGCGCATATTCTAATGTGTTTATATTTCTAGAAATATATTCATATCGTATGAAATCAAAATGTCTTTCTAGAGGATGTACTCTCAAAACCATGCAAAGGATGGTAGGACTTCTAACTAAATAGACATTAGCAAGTTATAGTACTATGAGTTGTGAGTCAAGCCTGATGACTAAACGACTGGTACCATGTGAAATAGCATAATATAAGAGCTCAACCACTGTGCTATAATCAACAATCTTGTTAGTATAGAGACCAATGAAAATCCCTCGCATACTCACTTTCTCACCATTTGGAGCAAAGATAGACCATGCTGCGAAAGATAGGTTATGAGTACTATGAATAGCACCATCAACATAACCAATATATGGTTCGAGAGATGTCAACATCTACAAACCAAACGTAAACCGGATCAACCTAAATCGTGGGAAACTCTGAAAAGACACACTGCAAACACACTCAACACACCTATAGATAATATGTACACAATGTACTACACATGAGATCAAGCATATTATTTTTTGAGGTACAACCCATTCCTAGGTTGCGCCAGTGGAATTCCATCAAAGTCTACTAACTTATAGGCCCCTTTTGGAAGGACTCACTTAACAATGTATGGACCCAACCACATAGGTTGGAACTTTCCTGGACCTAAATTATCAGTCTCCTGGTCATGTAAGAGAACGAGGTTTCTTTCCAAGAAGACATGAGGCTTGAATTTTTTGTCGTATCTCTCCTTAATGCATCTTTTACGAGCTTCATTAGCTAAAGCAGCATCGTGCCGAGTTTCATCCAAATGAGTCAGATGTAAAAGATGCTCCTCCTCTACGAAAGTGGCAGGAATAAGTTTGACAGGTAGTTTTAACGATGGAATTTCACATTATATGGGGAGGATCGTTTCCAGACCACAGACCAACTGAAAGGGTGTGAATCCGGTAGTAGTTCTAACTGAGGTTCGGTATGCCCGAAAGGCATCATAAAGAAGAAAGTGGTAGTCTAATTTGTGGACCCCATTCATACGTTGAATCATAGTCTTAAGAAATTTGTTAACAACCTCAACTTTTCCATTAGCCTGAGGATAGTAGGGAGTGGAATTTTCATGGGAAAGTCCCAACTTAGCATCTATTTCAATCATCATATGATTTCGTAAATGCTTTCTGTGATCCGTAACTATTACTTATGAAACACCAAACCTAGCAATAACATGATTGAAGAAAAATTATGTAGTCATTTTTCCAGTGTTATTATATGTAGGCATTGCCTCGACCCATTTACTAAAGTAATTTACAATGACAATTGTATAACCATTCCCGCCGCCCAAGTGAGGGTTACATGTCATGAAGTCGATACCCCATTTCGTAAAGGGAGAAACTGTGATAACGGGATGCAATGGAGCGGGCGGAACACAGATCTTACGATCGTATATCTCGCACGCATGACACTTCTAGACAACGCGAATGCAGTCACGAAAAATAGTGGGCCAAAATTGACCAACACATAAGATATTTTGTGCGGTAGCGTAACTAGATATATCTATGCCACATGCCCCCGAGTGGCATTCATTAAGGACTTTCTCGGCCTCCTCAAGAGTGAGGAACCTTCGTAAAATTGTACCAATACCATGACAGTAAAGGGTGTCGTCGATAATAACATAATTTTTGGATTGGTATCGAATACATTGTTGCTTAGAGCGAGAGGTATTAGAACTGAAATTTTGGGTCTAGTGATAGATCAGAAAATCTCCATACCACGGGTGAGATGAAAACATCATAAACTATGACTCGTCAGGGTAAAATCTTCATATGTAAATTCAGAATCAGGGGAAGGAAGGTCGCACATGAGTTCGGTGAACAGTAGGGATTTATTCGACTTGGACTTAATGAAATCCAGGTCAAACTCTTGGAGAATAATGATCCACTTAGATTATTTCCCCCCAATAATTGATGCGACAGAATATATGTCATAGGGTTGCAAGCTAAAAAAACCATATCTTTTCGAAGTAATATGTAATGGTGAAACCTTTAGACAACTTGAACGACCGCCAAAGCCAACTTTTCTACGTGGGTATACATGATTTCAGTATCGTTAAGGTTTTGAATTAGATAATAAATGGGACGTTTATTCCATATATCATCTTCTTGGACCAATACCATTGCTATAGTATAAATGGCAATAGTGAGATACAAGAAATAGTCGCGTTGATAATCAGGGGGGTATAGAAGAGATGTCTGAACCAGAACATCTTTTAAGGCATCAAACACTATATGAGCAGCATCATCCCAATGGAAGGGGACCCCTTTTTTCAGCTGATGAGTGAATAATTTGGTCAACTCAGTGTAATTAGGGATGAACCTCTGTAGGAAGTTATCTTTCCCTTGGAATTTTTGTACCCAACAAGATAAGAGGGTGCAGGAAAATAGACGATCGCCTGTACTTTCAAAGGATCAATACCCATTCCTTGTTTTGAAATGAAAAAACCCAGAAGTCAAACATAACCAACATAGAACACACATTTGTGTGGGTTAATTTGATTTTTATAGTGTCTACAATGGAGGAAAATGGCCCTAAGATGCATCGGGTGATAAGTCCTATGTTTTGAAATAGAAGGGAGATCATCCAAATAGGGTTGCACGATGTGTTTAATGTTTGATATTTGTCTTATGTGATCCATAATATTTGTGGCGATATATTTCAATGATAATCACATAGGCAAAGAAATTTTGTGAAAAGCGTAATCCAAAGCACATTAAAACGTGGCCCTAACGTTCTTTAAACCAAATGGGAGCTTTTGATAGGAAAAAGTACCCTAGGGACAAATAAATGCAGTCTTAGGTTGGTCCTTCGGGAAAATTTTTATTTGATTATAGCCCAAAAATCCATCCATAAACGGATAAATATCACAGCTAGTGCAATAATCAACAATTTGGTCAATAAATGGGGTAGGATAGTTGTCCTTTGGATAAGCAGGATTTACATCTCGATAATCAACACATACTCGGATCATGCCAAGTTTCTTCATGATAGGGACAACGTTTGACACCTAATCAGTTAAAGGAGCGGGGTATATGAAACCAACCTGAAGAATATTTTCAAATTCAACCTTAATCTCGACAGCCTTCTTGGGATGGATCTAACGGAGGCACTGCCAGATGGGTTTAACATCAGGATACGTGTTAATATTTTAAACTACTATATTTGGGTTGACACCTAGAATTTACTCATCGAGAAGGATCTTTTCTTCAATATTCGAAAGGTCTTTTTCAGAATCGACCACACGAATGGAAACAAAATTTGTAGAAGGCTTGACAAAATTAGGTAAGTATACATCATTGAGATTATCCTCAATGGAATATGGTAAGGAGGGATGATCGTGATGTTCATCCCATGGCTTGTCATCTAGAACCATTATCTCCATGGTGCTCTCATCATTATAGAATACGCGAGAAAAAGGATCAAAAGACATCCCATAATCCAATGATCGATATACCCAATTAATCGAAGATAAGGCGTAAGTCACACAAGCCGAATAGATGGCTTTGTAATCTAACTCAATGGGGCTAAGAGACATTCGATCGCGAAAAATTTGGATGTTCGTTTCATCCAATATAATCCATGGATCAGCTAGGATATTATAGGATGCTATCATGTTGATATAAGCAATTGAAGACGAGTTGTTGGGAAGGAGAGGAGGAGGGAGCGGAAAGGTTCCCATAAGCAAAGAATCCTTCAATAATCCAACTCTGACATGTTGATAGGAATGTAGAGTTTCCCCTACAAGAGGGGCACTTCGAGTAATGTGAAAATCAAAGGCCCAAAAGGTGAGTTGGTCTATGGCTAGGATCCTAACTTTAAGAGGAAAGACGATCATATGGAAGTAAGTCAAAATGACGACAACCATATCATAAACCCATGTACATCCCAGTAGAAGATTATAATCGAGAGATTCATCAATAACTTCAACTTCTATGGAGACTTTTTTCCCCCCTAATTATACTTGAAGGGAATTCATAATCCCACAAGGTTTGTATGTTATTCCATAAAAGGTTTTCAGTGTGGTGGTTTATTGACTCAGTTGAGGCAAACCAATCGCCTTCCAGCAATACATGGACATAATGAAAGTCAAGGATGCCTCATCCACAATAGAGCGATGGATGTTCTTACCATGAACAACGACCTGGTTATAAAAGATAATTGAGGCGGAAGTCGAGGGTTATAGTTTTCATGAGAGAAAACCACTAGGTTGGAGTCTGATGATCCAAACATCCAATAGCTGACAACAAGGCCTTTGTTTTGGGCGGGGAATTTTTGGAACACCTCAAGAGCTGACATAGCCAATGGAGGCTGAGCCAAGTCTTCAACTATGTTATAGTTTTGAGCAGCTCTTGAGTGAGGGTTGAAAGCAGACTTATGAACAACGCCCTTTAGAGGCTTGATAGTAAATCCACAGGAATCATAGGTGGATTAGGATCAAATGAAAATGATGTCAAAGTGGTAGGTTGATCAGTAGCATGATAGTTCAGTAGATTCACATTACCATAGTCCTTGTTCCAAGTGGCCACCATAACATCATATTTCAGCTTTGAGGAGGAAAGCATCAAAACTGTGTTAGATGAAGAAGGGTCTTGGGCCACCATGTGTGTCTCTTGATTGGGAAATGGGTTGGTCAACATAGTGGGAGAAGTGGGAGATTTAAGAAACTAATTCACTTTAGCGTTGTGTGGACAATCACATGTAAAGTGATCCTTGTTGCAAATAAAACATGGGTATTGAGGCTTTTGTTTCTCATTGGAGGGTTGATTTGTGTCTTTCTTCTTCTTACCTTTTCCTTTCTTCTTTCTTCTAGGTTTTTTTTGAGACTTTCCTTTATTAGATGAAACAACATTTATCTCAAAAGCAAAAGCCGTAGAAGTATGGGATTAAGGGTTTTTAGCAGATGCGGTAAGAGAAACACCAAATGGTTTACTCACTGATTGCGAACTGGAAGAACCAATCACACCATCAGTAGCATGAGATTCTTTACTAGGTGGAGGAGGAATAATATTCGAAGGTCTTAGAGCGTTCAATATCTTATCATAGATCATGCATGATTGGGTGTAAACAAGGTCCAAATATTATGCACAAGCAATAAGTTTCTCTTCGGTCATGACTCCACCTTTAGCCACATATTATGTTATGGGCGACGAAAGAGATTTGGTGAACCATTTCGCTAACAATTGATCGGGAACATAAGTCTTGACCAGCCGACGGCGGCGATGGTGCCTCCACTCATGAATGTGATTTGAGATGTGAGTGGAATATGATTGTTTGAAGTTGGTCAATAGTTCCATTCCAGTTTCATATATGATGGGAAACTGGAAATGTGTGAGGAAGGTGGTGGATAAAGAGTTGAAATCACAAAACGAAGCTCTAGATAACTCAATATACCATTTATCTACGGTACCTGTAAGCGTTCATTGGAAAATACGAAGTCGAATGGAATCATCGTTAAGGGAGTTCGAAGAACACAATAGACGATAATTCATGACGTGCATCGAAGGGTCTTCTCCTAGATTCTCATTGAATTTTGGGATATCAGAAGGAAATTTGGTAGGAATAATTGGCCACCAAGGTGAATGAGAAATGGGGTCATTAGTGAGCCGAGTTAAGTTTGGAAATTCGAGAGTAGCCACAAAAGGAAACTTTCAGTTAAATTCTGGAGGAGGATGGCCTAAATATGAAGGAATAACTCAAGCAACAAGAACTTGCATTCCCTGATAAGGAGGGTTCTGATAATAAGGAACCTAGGTATGAAAATATGGAGGATTTTGATAGCCAGTATACAAGTGACCTTGTTGTCCAGCTCCAAGATGACCATAAAGTTGTTGGAATGGCTAAGTTTGGATTTTTTTGCCTTGAAAAGGAACTTGATACGATCCATATTGTTTCCCTATGGGAGTTTTCATTGTCCCATGGTAAGGTGGGTTCGATTGGGATTGCACCATATTATGAACATTTTGTCCCATCGAAACTTGAGGAGTACCTTGTCCAAACGGTGGATAATGTAAGCTACCTTGTATTGGCTAAGTAAGCGAGATCGGGGAAGTACCTGATATTGATGGAAAAGGTTATGATGCAGTGAAAACATATAAAGGTTGGCTCACATTTATTTGAGCTTGTTGGGGTACAAATGGATGGATAGGAATTTGAGACAAAGATGGTGCAGGTTGAGGTTCAACAATCGATCCCAAAATGAACCAGGTTGAATGGGAAAAGTAGGTTTCCAAACACCAACGAACATTCTAGGATAAGAAGGACTATAATATCGATGATTGCCAACTTGTGGTATTCCTATAACGGGTTTCCCCCATACCAAAGGAGGAGGGGATGATGGAGGAAACTGTTATCCAAATGGAGGGTACCCAACATAACGAGAGTTATGATGTTGAAGGTAACCTTGCCCCCTAACATAAGGGCCAACCTACTACTCTATCATAGGTGTAGGTGGAGGAGGAGGAGAAAATTGTCTGGCATTCATAAGAGAAGTACCATATGTTATTCCAAAATTAAATGACATGGGATAGGTCCAAGGACTGGAAGCCGCGCCAAAAAAGGTACCATATAAAGACTGATAACCAGTGGGAAGGATGGGCCACAATACATATGTGTTTCTTTTGATGTTACAAACATAGATGAGGAAGCGACATTTGATGTCTCAACCATAGTGGTGGACACGGGCTAAGAGGTTGTATTATTTCTAGTCATGGTTAACAATCCCAATGAATATTGCCACGAGAGATCTATGGGTAAGTCGAAAGAATCAGGCAAAGGATTTTGTGTTGAAGTCTGAAGAGGAGGAAGAGGATCAATATGATAAAAATGGAATCCCTTCCAATGAACAGGAGTAGAGGGACGAGGCTCTTCTTACGGGATCAATACTCACAATTTTGTATGCAAAAGGTTCAACACAGGTCCAAGATATATAGGTTATGTCTGAGACAAAGGAAGATCAGATGAAGGTCTTGAAGTAACAAGCAAATATGGTTGAGGCTCCTTAGGTTCGACAACCTCAGGAATCAAAGTGTCTGAATCAGGAAAGTCAGGTTCAATAACCTCAAGTAAAAAGGTTTCAGGGACTTTTATTTCGACTGTGTCAATATCACCATCAAGAGTAGATGTAATCTCGGGCTCATAACTCAAAGTAATATATGATTCTAGCTGATCAATATCGAGAGGATGGCCAGAAGTAGTTCCCAAAGTTCAAGATTCAGTAGTTTGCGTATTTTTATGCTCCTAAAGACGACCAAGAGTATCCTCTGGTGGAAGAGGAGGCTTATTTTACATCCTACACGAACTATGGGGTGGGGTATTTTGTTCTTTCATGTTAGATAATATTTTTTATTAACACACAAAGAAATAAATAAAAAACATGGTAATATAGGCATAAAGGATTACCAAGAAACTGTGAACTGCAATATACACCTTAGCGAACCAAGGACATAACGTAAGACAACCAATCTCCCATAATGTTGTGTTTGGTGTATCATGGTAAACAAGGCCAAAAACTCGGTTACCTATGGATGTATAACAATCTATAGGGGACTCCCAAAATATATTCGACGGTACGTGGGAGTGTAGTCTATAGTAGTGTTGTCTAATGTGTAACCATTCGATAAGAGAATTCCTTTATACTTATCATGCGTGGAGCGCCATCCAACATACCCAAAGGTACGTGGAGAGAAATCCTATACACTTATGTATGTGGAACATGATATCACCCCCAGGATGCAACGCTGACAAACAATGACAGCTCCTACGTTTAACGACGTCGGAACACATCTCTAGCTTAGACCTCTAAGTGTTTGCGTTAATATTACAAATGCTCCTTAGGTTGATTCAATTAATTTTAATGTTTATCTTTTATTAAGTTTCAGTTTTCGACTCAACATAAATGTCACCTGAATATCCTAAAATGAAAATCTAGCACGAGAAAATGGAGATATTTATCTTTCAATGAAAATCTAACTAAGGAAAGGAAGAACAATAAGTATGTAGCATGGAATAAATAATAAACAATATGCAAGATGCAATTTCCCTTTAAATGTAACTGCTCCTATATCAATGCACATACAAAACCTTAAATGCTAATGCAAAAAAGAATCTTTTCAATACACTTAATTCTCAAAATGTGGAAAACTAAGATGCAAAAGTTTAATCACTGATTCAAATGTACTTTTCACTCTCCAAAAGGACACCTCTTGCATATGGAAGGCTATAAATATATAGAGGAGTGGGGTAAGTTGGGAGTTCTTATCCAAATACCAATATAAGGTTTTAGATCCACCTTTGAGGGAAGGATGGGATCAAAGGATAAGGGATGGAAACTTCAAAGAAGGATAAGATAGGATCTAAATGTTTTATCTGAAGTAAATGGTTATAGCAGATCCTAGAAACTTCTATAAATTGAGGCTTCGGGATTCTCTCTCTTTTTCCCGAATTTCTAGAACCAACGTAGGTACAAAGGGGAGCAACCTGTAGGTGATCAACACAAGCCAAAGTGGAGAAACCTGTAGGTGAATGTTGTCCAACAAGAGGCCAGGGAGCGTTCATCCTAAAACTGGCTCAGACGATGCAGTTTTAGAAAAAACACTCTGGGGAATGAAAGAGGCATGCTTAAATCTTTGTGCAATGATGATGACAAGGGGGGAAAGGATGTTGATTAATCCCATTAGGAGGCCTATTGACCAAATGTGACAAAATGGCCTATAACACTTAGTGAGTCACAAACCTTAAGAATGGATGAATTTGGAGCTATTATGGTCTATCATATGTCTCAAATGAAGGTTGAGTTTTCCCAGGTAAGAGTACATCTAAATATATGAATTTTTGTGAAAATTTCAATCTGAAAACTATACAGTTGCAGTGATAGATTTATTCCTCCTACTTATTATTTCAATAAGTTATTTTCAAAAATCTTCTGGAAAATATCGAAATAAATACTACTGCAACATTCAAAAATATATATGCAGAGAAATGAACAGTAAAGGACATAAGCACAAGAATCAATAACATGTCACAGTTATTTTTTGACAATTGTCCCCGGAAAAACTCAATGCAGGAAAACCAGTGCAACAGATGAGGGTTTTATTAATTATTTAACAAATGGTTTCTTTACAAGGAAAAATACTGGCAGATCAAATTTGAAACACCTAAGACACAATTCTTAGCTCCTTCTGACAACCCTCTAACACCCTGATCAGCCTTTGTTATCTCTTGTGCTTGTCTGTGTGTTTCTCTGCATAGTCCCAACGTTGGACTGCGTAATTCTGTGTAGGGTCTGTGTGGGTTCTCTGCGCTACAACCCAGAGCTTCCTCCAGTGGCCCACTGTTTCCCTATGTCCCTGACCTCAGTCACTTGCTGACTCCCTCCTCCTTCTGCTTCTGCAAAATCTTCGCCCTACAACTCTCCCACTGAAATTGAATTCTCTTACGTCAAAATCGATCTCCTTCGGGTACTGAGTGTATGCCCAACTTATTTTCCAAATGACCCTCAAATCTTCTTTTATAATCTTCTTGTTGAAGAATCAACGACCTAGATTATAAGTTTAATCAATGGCTAAGATTAAAAATTGACTTGATATTTGTTTTCTAAAAGATTCACACTCTGACTTATTAATACCCTTTAATTATTTCATTTCCTTAAGTTTAGACTTCGGGTTTTCATTAAAATAATTAATTATTTTAATAAGTCATGAACCGAGTGGAATTTCCACAAACGATTTCTGGGTTCTTTGGAATACAGTTGTCCAAGCCTCCTTGCAAAGTTTGAGACTTGGAACACTTTCTGATGCTACAAAAAACAACACTCCCTTTTAGCGAGGAAGGTGTTCCAACAATATGTCTGTTGCATGCTGTTATGCTTTTGAAGCACCCTCTGTGTTGTTGATCTCTGGATGTTGCCCCTCATCTGCTGCGTTGTAGTCTTATGTATTACTTCCTTTGACAGTGCTACTGTCACTGTTGCATCGGTACTACAGCTCCTTCTGAATACTGACCCTATCCATTCCTGCTACTAGAATGGATTCTTCATCATCCCCATCTTCTCTGTGAAGTAGACAAACTTTTTCTTCCCCAGAGCTTTTGCGAGGATGTCTGCCACCTGTTCTCCTGTTGGAGTGTACTGCAACTAAACAACTCCACATTGTACACAGTCCCTGATGAAGTGACACATGATATCAATATGCTTCAACCGATCATGAAACACATGATTTTCAGAGAGCTTGATGGAACTTTGATTATCGCATAAGATACTAGTCGCTTCCATTTTCTCCTTGAGTAGGTTCATTGGAAATTTTCGAAGCCATATGGCCTCAGACGAAGCTGTGTTGGCTGCCATATACTCTACTTCTGCTGAGATCAGTGCTACAAACTTCTGTTCCTGTTGCACCAAGAATTCATCCCTGATCCTAGTCTGAAACAATACCCACTAGTACTCTTCTGATATATTGAACTCCCAATCCAATCTATGCCAGTGAAACCACTCAACCTGACATCATTGATGCGAGTGTACTTAAATCCAAACTCGACTATTCCTTGAAGGTACCTGAGAACATGCTTGGTTGTTGCCCAATGATCCCTCTTAGGTTCTACCATGAACTAACTGAGGGTATTTATAGCATAACAGATGTATGTCCTAGTGTTTACCAGATACATCAGTGATCCTATGAGCTGCCTATATAATTTAGGGTCAGCCTCATCGTCTTCGGACGTGTCTATTTTCTTCCAGTTGGTGATCATTGGAGTTATCATGGGTCTAAAATACTCCATCTAAAAACTTTTCAGAATCTTTGTAGTGTATCTTCCTTGACCAAGAAAGATCTCCCCATTCTGCTTTCACACTTCCAACCCCAGAAAATAGTGCATCCATCCTAGATCCTTCATGTCAAATTCCTTAGACAAATTATTCTTGTAGTCTGTGATGAGCCTTGATGATCTTGTCAAGAATATATCATCTACATACAAAACTAGTTTCAGAGGCTCACTCCCCACTCTTAGATAGTAGATATTGGGATCTGCGTCACTCTTGACGAATCCCATTTTCTGTAAATAGATGTCAATTCGACCATGCTAGGCTCTAGGAGCTTGCTTCAGTCCATACAATTATTTCTTCGGTCTACACACATGATTCTTTTGATCATGCATCTCAAATCCCTCTAGTTGTTCTATATACACCTCTTCTTCAGATACGTACCTAGATCCCCATGCCTCTGAGAGGCAAAACTCGAATTCTTCGTCGTTGGTTGTTGGGCCGAGCCGAGGCTCCTCCTCGCACCGTGCTAAGGCAACCTACTAGATCTTATGGAGGCCTTCTCCTCCATGAACTTCACATCCCTCCGCACTACCACTTTCCTGATCTCGTGAATGGTGACGCGATATTCCTTGCATTCTCGTTATATCCTACCGTACACCCTTTTTTCTCAGCTATTTCCAACCTCTTTTCCCTTATCACTAGGGCACATGACAATAAGATGTGTTGCCTAAGATCCTAAAGTGACTCACTTGTTGGCCGACAAGCGTTTCTCTCGCGACAAGACAGATCGAGTGTCCTACGGACAACTAGCAACAAACGGACAAATAAATACTACTTTCTCTAGATTTGATTTTAGAATTAACTATAACATGTGTTGGAAACCTACTTGTAATCCAGCGCTAATATTCTTTCTTGTCGCTCCGAATGTCTCGTCACTCTGAATATATATCCTTTCGGGACCTGCAATCACAAACATGAAAGAATCAGAAGCACCTACATAATATAGATTAATTCATAAACCATAAACCTATCTTAATGATCAAGGAATTCAAGAAATGAGACAGTTAATTAAATAAGCCATTGATAAAACATGATAAACAAGCCATTTAATTTAACAAGCTCATTGAGAAAACAATATTCATTTGTATTAACTTAAATAAAGAAGAGCCTTACAACTGTGTCCGCCTTAATGTCGTACAGGCCTTCTTGGGGTCCAGAATAGGCACTTCCTTTACTCTGAAAAGCCTTACACTCTCTCAGCTAAAGCACATGGGTGTGTAATCGTTCCCATATAAGGATCAGCTATGAGAGTTTGAGTTTTAACAGCATTTCTCCTAAAAACTTCTTCAATTCTAACTCCTTTTGAAGCTGCAGTATGGCTTCAATTTATAGGAAAAAAAGAGGAGGTTATGGTTCCCCATAAGAAGGGATAGAATGCTCTTTTGAAGGGATTGGCCTCCATAAATCAAGGGGTAGGCTCCCATAATGGAGGAATGACCATACATGATAGGAGCAAACCTTCGACCAGATAACTGCTTCTAGAAGCTTCCAGATTTGACTATTGAGCTTCTAAATGTTACTTTCTGCCTTTATTTTACCTTTTACGGGGGTCCACACCCTTCATGAATAAAAATTTTGTTTGGCTCCGCATGATTTATAGCCAAAAGGTGCGGCACCATAGGCAATACTAAGAGAAAATGCGGTACAAGTGTTTTTAAGGCTTTTATGAGCTTTTCTCTTAATTTCAAGGCTTGACTTTAGGAACTTTGATGTTGTAGACTTCTAAGGGAGTACTAAAATGTCATGGTGACAAATTTCAGTGTAACAAATTGCCCCTAAAGTGTGAAGTCTGAGAGCATTCGAAGAATGATGTGATTGATCATTTCAAGGATTAGCCTGTGGACACCCCAATCGAAACCCTGTAAACACATTCAATGCAAAACATAAATATATATCATTGCTAAGGTAGGCATTCCCATACTCAGATCAAAACTAACTAAACTTGTTCTGATACAGAAATGATTTTAATATTACATCAATAATGTAGACACAGCATGGACGCAGCCATTTGTAATGAATAGTCTACTGCATAATGAATAATAAAACTCCTCGCAGCCTGGATGATGGAAACTAGATCCAGGGTCTTGATTTCTGCTTCCCGAACTAGTACGTTTCTATCCATGCGATTAAATGTGTTGAAGTTGAACATGGTAAAAACCACTTGATTACCATTCAATGATGTGAACTGTTAACAAGCGTGAGAGAAACCACCAATAATGACAATGGCTCGCAAAGTACTCAGTACAATCTATGAAATGTGAATTTGTGATCTGAAGTCGAACATTTCATGGAATCGTTCGATCGAAGGTCAATGATGCAACCTATCGTCAAAAGCGAGAAACCTGCCATTAAGGCATGTAGATTCCAAGGTACTGACGGATTCTAGATCAACTTCCTAGATGATGAGCTGTCGTCGATAGAAAGCGATCCGTCGTAAGCAAGCTCACAACACGAAACTATAGATCAAGTTTTGAAGAAATTTTTTGCAAGGACTGACTCAGGGATGGTCAACGCGAATGGAGACAAATGTTTGCAGATGAATGGTTTGTTTGACTATTCTCTTGAACACATAATGACACTGTAGATGGTTTGGTGACAGTTGCCCCAAGCTAATACCTAGAACCCGGCTGAAGATCTTCAATGTGGTTTGATTAACTAATAGGCAAAGGATTTCCCAACCCAAGTAGAAGTGTGACAAAAAGTGTCGTGTTCAAGAGTGGTATAATGCTTTAATAAATCAAAGTATAACAAATGAATCTGTTTTCTCTCTTTTCCCCCACCATTTCTGGCAAGTATCTCTTTATTTTTGACAAGCTTGAGGAGGATAACATTTGCTTGTTTATAAGCTCATCCTTCGGATGAGTCCAACTTAGTTTAAAATCGAACCCTACAAAGGAGTGTTCCATTCCTGTTTGTAATCAACAGGTCCTTTACTGTTAAATTTTAACGAGTCCAACATAGGAGAAACTCAGTGTTTTTCATTTTTAGGGAGTCAGAAGAAAAAAATTAAGAAAACTCCATGGGTGTACTTTTTCGTAATTTTAGCCTCTCAGGCCCGAAAAAGGATAAAATAATGCGGGAGAGAACTCTATTGACCATGATTATTCAACGTATACCTTTTTCATAAATAGTCCATTTCAGTCCAGAAAAGCGGTAAACTTATACTGAAAGGACGACTGTCCGTTTCCTTTAACGAGTTCGAATAGTCAAGTACTCGGCAATCTTTTCATCTTTAGAGAGTCTGAAAAGGGCTTAAAAGAGAACTCCAAGGTTTCTCTTTTTCATAAATTTTTAAGAGCCTGAAAAAGTGATAAAAGTATACTCTTCGTCAAAAATGATCATTTCGCCTGAAAAAGCCGGTATTATGCACAAAAACTCAAAAAATTAAACGTACCTGCTTCAATAAATAAAAATATTTTGAAAAACCATCTTTTTAAAGTGAAAAATAAACAAATTTAAATTTCATTTATTCGAAAAAACTTATAAAAAGGAGTTTTCCAAGTTCATTTTTACCGTTTGAGTTTGGAGTGAAAAGTTTAGAGCTTTTGGCAAAAAACGCTTCGGAGAAGATTCTGAACAAACCAACCATTGAAATCGAAAATCGTCTGCTCCAGGTAATCCACATCCTCTTTTCCTTGCTTTTCATCCATTCATTTCCTTAAATTAGGGTCTAAAATTCATTTTTGGGAAGAAAATTGGTTCAAAAATCCGCCCTCAGGGGTCCGCAGGTAAGACACATGGTACCTGCAGACCCCGACATTTTCTCACAAAGGAAAATGTCGGGGCCCCGCACTTTTAGCACAGAGCCCGTGCGGAGCTACACACTGTCTCTAAACGTAAAGTGCGGGGGCACCGTAACGAATTTAAAAAACACAATTTCCTCCCAAATTACCCAAAAATTTTGTTTTAAAATGATTTTAATCTTTCATTTTACTCATTGTAGGATATTTACAATGCTCATTTGGCAGGAACGTGAAAATGAGGAGGTAGATGAAGAAACAATGATTCATCAACCTACTTTGCAAGTTTTTAGAGAATGTGGGCTATTCAAATTCTGGGCTATCAGTGGCATGAGAGCTCAAGTAGATCTTCTCACTTGGTTGGTAAACAAGTGGGACATGCAGGACCAGTGTTTTATAATTGGAGGCAACCGGCTCGAAATTGAGCTGGAGGATATATATTTTTTAACTGGTTTTTCAAAAAGGGGCGAGCCACTTTCTCTATTTGGAGCTAGGCCAGGTGGCCAGTCTGTCACCAGCTTACAATTAGATTTTTGCAATGAGGAGGCCAATCCGAAAGACAAACGGATTGATATTAAAACTATCATCCGTCCTGAATTAAAAGTGATCGCATTTACCGTTACCAATTTGTGTGGAAGCGCAACGTTGCATGTAGCTACTAGATCTCAGATGTGTATTGCAGTAGATTGCTTTCGAGGCACCATATTCAACTGGTGCGAGGCAGTGTTGGCTAACATCAAAGGCCAACTTACCAGAGAAAAGAATGGGAAGTTAAATAACTTCGGATATGGGTCAATTGTAGTTACCTTTGCTCTGGAGAGGAGTCCCCTACTGGCCCCACAACAGATTCCAGTTGATGCTGGTGGAGCTCGAGAGCCTCAAATGGTTCGATGGGTTGCTTTGATGGCCCGTCATAGTGAGGGCATAGAGATTGTACGGTTTCCCCCGGCATACTTCCGTTGGCTAAAGCACCAAATTTTTGTAATAAATGACTTTTCTTATGCAGGTATAGATTTCCGTGGCGACCAAGATATGTCACTTCCTCCAAGAGCTCAGTGGGATGAGTCAAGTAAAAAATCTTTTTGACATGTTCTAATTTCTAATTTTTATTTTTTTTTTTTAATCGTCCAAAAATGATAACAAAAATTTCTAATGCAGATGTGGGTCCAAGCTGACCAGCCACTCTCCGCCCCTTCGAGAGGAGGCAAAGGGATGGAGCTGCAGCCGTACCACCACCACAGGATCAGACAGCAGATATCCTCACCGATTTGGAACACCACCTGGAGTGGCTAACTATGGATATTCTTGAGACTACCATAGATGACATCCCACTCTGTTTACAGAGATACGTCATTGGTGTTCCTGGACCATTCAGGAGATTTTTGAGTAGAGTGGCATGAGCAGTAGTGTATTATCATGATCATTACCACGGATAGTGGATGATTGACTGTATAGACTCATTTTTTGTATCACTTTTTTCCTGATCGTAAGGCATTTTGAACCTATGATCGAGGACGATGTACTATTTTTTTGAAACACTACTTCTATACTATGATATACTATTATTTCTAGTTATCTGTTCAATCATATTATCGAATGTTGATTTACTGCTTTATTATTGCAAATGTCTGTTTATAACACTAGAAGCTATTGCATCTGCTAATGTGTTTAAACTTCTTGGAATGTGTTGATACTTAATATAATCGAACTCTCGTTCCAAGAGATGAACTCTTAAAAATAATCTTAATAATATTGGATTTCTAATGGCATATACTCGATTTAACTGTAATACAACGAGTTTAGAATCTAACCTAACGATCAAACTCCGAATTCCAAATGAAATGTATTCAATCAATAACTCAATAACTGCACTGTATTCAATAATATTGTTTGTTGTTTTACTGAGGCTTACCCCATGCATAGATACTAACTCGTCAGTGGGTGAATAAATATCCCAGGTTGCGGAAGAGATGTTCCATATACTACGACAAACGTCATCAGCAAAACCAATATATGTTTGAAAAGATGTCGACATCTGCGATATCAAGAGTAATCCAGATAAGCATGAATAGTAGTAAAAGCACACTTAAGCTAAGAACACGTTTCCAATCTACAACACACCAGCTAGAAAGTAACTAATATACAGAAAAGATCTCCACACAAAAATCAAGCGTAATATCTCTTCAAATAAAGCCCATTTATGGTAAAATAATCTACTTGCTAGAATAATATACCCATGCCCCCAGAGTCGGTGAGGGTTACATGTAATGAATTCAAAGCCCCATTTTGCAAAAAGATGACAATAATTATAGGGTGAAGAGGGGCGGTGGTGCGCATTTTTGATCGAATATTTGACAATTATGACATTTCGGACCACGTAAATGCAATCTTTAAATAAGGATGACCAAAAGTAACCTGCGCACAATATCTTTTGGGCTGTGGCATACCCATACATATGACCTCCACATGCTCCAGAGTGACAGTCATTTAAAACCTTTTCAGCTTCTTCATGGGTGAGACAACGTCGAAAAATAGAGTCCACACCGCAACGATATAGTGTGTCGCCAACAATATGATATTGTTGGGACTGGAAACGTATTTTTCGTCGTCGTGACTGTGAAAGCTTAGGCCGAAAAGATTGGGTCTAAAGATAAACAATAATATCTCCATACCAAGGATCAATGGTACTAATAAGAAACAAGGATTCATCCACGATTGGTTGATCCACCACAGTTTCTGTATCAATACGTGGGAAATCACACATAAGTTCAGCAAATATCAATGATTTCTTGGATTTGGATTTTTCAAACTCCAAATCAAACTCCTGCAGGAGAACAATCCATTTAGAATATTTTCCCCCTAGCAATTGTTTGGTAAAAATGTACATCATAGGGTTACAATTAGAGACCATTGTTGTTTTGCGTAAAAGTGTGTAATGACGAAAACGTTGAACAGCTTGTACAGCTACCAAGGCCAATTTCTCCACATGTGAATATTTGATTTCAGTCGGATGCAAATTTCGACTAAGATAGTAAATCACATGTTCACCATGGAATTCATCTTCTTGAACTAAAACCATCCCTATCGTGGAATCGGAAGCGGCGAGGTACAAAAATTAATCTTGGTTGTAGTTGGGAGGATGCAGTAACGGTGCATGGGTCAATGCGTGTTTTAGAGCATCAAAAGATCGATCAACGACTTTGTCCCAAAAGAAAGGAATATTCTGTTTCAACAACCTAGTGAAACCTTTCGTTAACTCGACGTAGTTAGTAATGAATCGACGTAAAAAGTTTGCTTTCCCTTGCAGACTTTGGAGTTGGAGAAGAGTGGAAGGAGGAGGTAAATTGATGATTGCCTCAACCTTCGACGGGTCAACACGAATGCCTGCCTTTGAGACAATAAATCCCAACAATCGTCTGGATTGTACGCAGAAAACACATTTATGAGGATTCAGACAAATCTTATAATGCCTACATCGTATAAAAATGGCTCGTAAATGAGTAATATGATCTGCTATGCGCGAAGAATGAGCAGGAAAATCATCGAGGTAGGGTTGCACAATGTGCTTAATGTCGTGAAATGCATAAGACATAGCCCTTTGAAAAGTGGCACCAGCATTCTTAAGGCCAAAAGGTAGTTTGCGATAAGCAAAATTTCCCCATGGACAAACGAAAGCTGTTTTAGGTTGATCTGTAGGGAGTATGTTGATTTGATTGTAGTCGGAAAATCCATCCATGAACGAAAACATCTCACTTCCAACACAATCATCAATAATTTGATCGATGTAAGGGGTTGGATAATTGTCTTTTGGACAAGCTCGATTTATATCCCTATAATCGATACATACTCGTATTGTTCCTTGTTTTTTATTAACCGGAACAATATTAGATGCCCAGTTCGTTAGCGGAATGGGATAAATAAAACCTGCACGAAGTAATTTTTCAACTTCTGCTTTGATAGCGGCAGCTTTTCGCGGATGTATTTGACGTAATCGTTGTCTGACGGGTTTAGCATCTGGGTATGTCTTAATTTCATGAACAACAATCAACGGATTAATCCCTGGCATTTCTTCATATGACCAGGTGAAAATGTCGCGGAATTCCTGAAATAGGGCTTTATATGCTTGGATTTCATCAGTCATAAAAGAAGCACCTGTATGAATGTTTTCAGCAATTCTGAGTTTTACTGAAATGTCAAGAGGAACCGTTGTAGAAATATTTTCTAAATTAAATTCAGAATCGAAATGTGAAAGAGGACTTTGAGGTTCTTTGACATAATCAATGGTAAAAATGGAAGAAAAATCATTCTCAAAATGATCGAGATCAGGTAAAAACGAAGATCTATGATGAAGATCTTCCCATGGTAACTCATCTATCGACAAGAATTCACGAATATGTTCATCAGTATTGAATACTTGTTGACCAAGATCTGGAATTGGTGTCGAAGCTGAGCTCGATATTGAAAATGACTCCTGATTGATCACATTCACTGGATCAGATTCAATTGAAGGAGAATTAGAAAAAGACTGTACATTCTGATATGCTAATTCAAAAGGACTCAAAGGCATCGGGCCATCAAAAGAATCCAATTCTGATTCTGAAGGTACTATCCAAGGATCATCAAAGGAAATAGTACTTGATGTAATCATATTGATTTTAGCAATAGGAGGTTGTACGTTGGGAGCAGGCAGGGAAAAAGTTCCCAGTAAAGTTGAATCTTTAAGCAAACCTACTCTAACATCCTTGTAAGGGATAGTCGTTTTTCCGATATGCTGGATGCTATCAGTAGAGGCTGGGTCGGATGAATAATATGAGAGCTGATTTATCTTAACGATCTTTCCTTTATGAGGAAACATGATGAGAAAGAAGATCGATGATACAGTAGCAATCATAGCATAAAACCAACTGTGACCCAGGAGAAGGTTGTAATCTAGAGGGGCATCAACCACCTCCACATCTAGATTAACCATTTTTCCTTTGACCTCTATTGGTAGATCTTGTAAAATACCATATGGCTGAAAACCTCTTCCATCAAAAGCTTTGAGAATAGTCGGCGATTGGTTAATTGTCGGAGAACCAAGCTATTTCCAACATTTTAATGACATAATACACGTAGAAGCCCTTTCATCAACAACAGTACGAAAGATACGTTTGCTTTTTACTATTACTGGAATTTGAAAAGCCATTTGATGGGGTAGGCGGGGTGTAAAATTCTCTAAATCGAAGATCATGAGGTTCGAATCCTGGAGGTCTATAGCTCCCAAGGCTGATAATAGTAATTTTATTTGGGCCGGGCATGATTGTAGCACTTCCAAAGCTGACATTGCTAAAGGGGAAATTGCCAAGTCTTCAACAATATTGTAATTTTGAGCAGCTCTCGCATGTGGATTGAAAGTTGAATTACAAAGTACACCTTTAGCAGGCAGTTTAATCACTAAGTCAGGGTTTTGTTTCTCGATCGGTAATGGATCAGGAACTGAGGGAGATGTAGTTGATGCAGAACTGGATGTTTCTGCTTCTTTACCCGCATTTTTACTACCGTAATCTTGTGATCGCGTCGCAACCATCAAGATATTCTCAAGTGCATTTGAGGAAGATCCAACCATGTTACTATCTTGAGCAGGAAAGGGATCCTTCAAGACAGTAGGTATAGGCGAAACCTTAATGAATTTTGATACCTCGGCTCTATGCGGGCACTCTTTTGTAAAATGATCCTCGTCACAGATTAGACAAAAATATCGAGGTTTACGTTTTTTTTTTTTTTTTTAACCACCAGTTTTAGGTTTGGTTGTAGATGATTCTACAACATGAATATCGGCGGAAGTTTCAACGGAAGAATCTCCTTTTGGTGAATCGGGTAAAGTGATAATAGGAGAAGTTGTCTTGGAAGACTTCTTCTTACTTTTACCAGTGCTAACAGAACCAATTACACCATCAGCGGAATGAGAGCCAGAATGAGTTGTGGTTAATTGACCAGGTTTTGGCAAATCGGGGATTTTATCATGTAGAGTATCTGATTGAGTATATACAAGGTCAAGGTACTGAGCCTGAGCAATGACTTGCTTTTCTATAATACCGCCTCCTTTGGCCACATATTCAGTAATTTTGGGCAATAACGATTTAATAAACCATTCAGCCAAAATTTGATCCGGAATAAAGACCTTCACTAAACGCCTTCTACATCTCCATTCATGAATGTGATCGGATATGTATGTAGACATAGACTGTTTTAGTGAAGTCAAAAATTCAGTGCTGTTGTCATATCTGACAGGCAACTGAAAATGGGTTAAGAAAGCAGTAGCTAATGCATTAAAATTATTAAAAGAGCCACGTGGTAACTCAACGTACCATTTGGCAGCTAGACCAATGAGAGTTCTTTGAAAAAGACGCAAACGAATCGAATCATCGATTAGCGAATTGGATGCACACCATAGGTGATAAGTCATAACGTGATTAGATGGGTCCTCTCCTGACTTACCCTCAAACTTCGGAATATCATTGGGCAACTTGTTAGGCATCGATGGCCAATATGGAAGATAAAAAATGAGATTATTCGTAAGGCGTGATAGATCCGGTAAATCTAAAGTTGCAATAAAAGGTAACCGATGGCTAGGGTCTAAATAACCTTGTGTGATCAAACCAATTTTAGGAGGAGGATATCCAAGATACCTTGGAATTGGATGTGCATTGGGAATCATAAAACCTCCTGGATAACCAGGATTAACCGGACCATACTGGGGTTGTTGAGGTATTTGATAAGTATACCCAGGATACGGTTGATACTGATAAGCTGGATTTTGTGTAGTCTGTCCAAATTGATACTGTCCTTAGTACGATTGATAAGTATATTGTGGTTGACTAGAGCAATTGTATTAGTACCATCTTGTCCTGTAGGCATCTAGACCGTAGTCTGAATTGTAGGTCCTGATTGTGGCACAGATACTTGAGGAATTTGTCCTGATACAGGGATAAAAGAAACCAGAGCTACAGATACTCCAGAAACAGGTGTGGTAGGTTGAACAGAAGTTGCAGTAGCTGCAGCAGTCTGAGGCGGAGTCTGAGGTGTACTAGGCCCAGGCTGCTGAATAGAACCAGGTGCAGGAATTTGAACGATAGGCTGGACAGGTTGCTGAATTGAACCAGAACCTATGGATTGTCCAAGTTGATTAGGTAACTGCACATTAGGTTGCATAGTTTGTTGAATTTGAGATGGATTCCACACCGTGTTCATTTCGAGGTATTGACCCGTAAAAGGTTGTGCATAAGGAGGACCATAAATTGGTTGAACGTAGGGTTGATAGTTAACTGGAAAATTTCCAAGTCCTTGTAATAATGGTTGACCGGAAGGAGGTTGGAAACCTTGAGTTGGGTACTGACCTTGAGGTTGATAACCTTGAGGCGTGTACTGAATCTGAGGTTGATAAGGACCCTGATGAATATACCGAGTCTGGGGTTAACCTTGGGGTATGTACTGTCCCTGAGGTTGATAACCTTGAGGTATGTACTGTCCTTAAGGTTGTTCTCCAGGTAAATAATATTGTCCTACAGTTTTTCCTGGTAAAAAATTACCTTGAGGTTGCCCCCCAGGCGGTAACTGACTACCTTGAGGTTGCCCTCCAGGTGGTAACTGACCACCTTGAGGTTGAGGATTTGGAATATTGCCAGACATCATAAAAATCTGCTCTTCGTTCAACGTTTCAGTTTTATTTCCATTTGTTCCAGATGATAACACTTGTTCAAGTGGTGGAGGAGTTGCTCCCGAGAAAGTGCCAGAGAGTCACTGGTATCCCGAAGGAACAGACGAACCACCATATAAAAATGTTTCCAGAGATTGGGAAAACATGGATGACTCACCCGACATAGTTGATGAAGGATAATAACCTCTTGGTGTAGGATGACAATGAATTCGGGGTGGTAAATAACTAAGACCTGGGTTTTCTAAAAAATCTGTCAATGATAAATACCAAGCGTCATTTCTAAAAGGACTGTAGAATATGGATTCACGCTCCCTAAGATTCAAAGTTTCTTGGGTTTCGGGAAGAGTTACGTCTTCGTCTGGATCAACAAGTTCTTCAATAGATATTAGGTCAGAAGGAAGATTTTCAGTAATACGATGTCTTACCCTAGGTGAATCAGGATCACTAGAAGTCGGAGTAACAAATCCTGAAGATGGTTCCAATACATCAGGTTCAGTGTCGGGCTCAGAAATTTCAGGTTCTTCAACTAATTCACTGGAAGAAGAAATACTACCAGTAACTTCGGAAATTGAAATTGGCTCTTGAATATATTCTGTTGTTTGTGATTGATGATCAGGATGAATAACTATAGATGATTCTCCGGGTTCTGTTGATCCAATTCTACTACCACTATGTGGTACTAAAGCTCGCAACCCTTCAAGTTGGCTTGGTGTATACTCAGAGGGTTTCCCCTAAAGTCTACGCGATTGTCTTGGTAATTCAGCCACGATTAAAAATTATTAATCACACGCAATCAAAGAAAATTTCAATGAAAACTCCTAAAGTCACTAAAGAAACAAACAAAGAATCACATGCCTAAAAAATCTAGGAGATCAATCCATGCACAAACAATAGTTCCCACACTAAAAACACTAGTTAATGATGAAATCCAACATCGTAGTATTTTAACGTAGAAAGGGCGGTTGGAACAGTTACCCCGACAACTTGCTTAATGAAATAGACCGGTGCAAGTTTCTCCACTTAAAACATCTCGAGTGAAGATAACCCTCCGGAGAGTCCAAGTGAGTATAGCCGACGTATGTCCCAGGTACAGTGGAATTTTTCCTCCACCGTCACCTTAGGAAAAAACCGTAAACATTATGGTCACTATGGTTACCAATAGGAACTAATATACCTGGGGGAACAGTCTACGATCCGACATACGTGCAAGGGCAGAGTAACAAAGCTCAATCCCCTTGAAGGCTCATTGACATAATCCAAGGTATACCGACAAGTGACCACAGGCTCCTCGACAATGGTCTATCCGAGGTTTACCGTTGTTAATACGCGCACATCTGCTATCGTTCCCAATGAGATAGAATTGATTATCCCACTGGTTCGCTTGACTCCTTTAAGAGGAGCTTCCTAGAGCATACAAGTGACTATTGGATTTTTTTCCTACCGCAAGATCAACTACTTGTTTGTTTTAATTGTCTTGGAGAGTTGATTACTCCCTACTCCAAGACACTATCCTAAGCTATATTGGTGAAAAGAGCCCTAGAAATATAAAAATTACTAGATAAATTTTAATTTAAGCTTTGTTTTTAATGCGCTGTTTCTTAGGACAATGGGTGCGAAAATGAAACTAATAATATGTAGTGATCCGATTCAAAACATACTAAAATGCATCTATTATGAGAAACAATTTGTTTTCTTTCAATGAATTCTATCTAAAGGAAGAGTTGAAAAATGCAATCTTTAAAAATAAATGTTTCCTTCAAACAAGAATAAATGAAAAGAAATCTAATTTCATGAGAACTCAAAATGATCTATTGCTCAATAAGAAATCCCTTTTTATTCAAGATCGAAACTACAAACCAAATTTTCTTCAAAAGAACACTACAATTTCTAGAAATCACACTCAAAGCTAAAAACACTAATTTTGAGATCTAAAAAGTAATAAGACTAAATTTGAATGAAAACTTTAAATATTTTGAGGATGTCTTGTTTAACTTGCTATCCAACTAAGAAATTCTTTGCTTGGATCAACAAGAATTAAAAAAACATCCAATTTTGGTTTTTTAAGTGAAATTCCAAACTTATCAACAAAAGTTTTTTAAAGATTTTCAAATGAGAAAATGGGATCTAAATCTCATAAAACAATTTCTGTTGTTACATCAAACTCAGCAAGAAAGTAATGAAATACCAGTGATCTAAAGGTATACCAAGATTTTTAATCTTTAAGCGGGATAAGGACAAAGCAAAAATCACTATAACATGCAGATCTTTCAGAAAATCATTCAAAACTAAAACTGTTGAAATAAACTCTTAATCAAGGCTTTCTAACAGAGGATACAAGTCTAGGTATACACTAAGAATCTAACAAACTAATCCAGAAAAGAGGATTTTAAGATTTTCTAAAAATTTTCACAAGGTCCGCAGGATTCAGTGCAAACATGTGCGGTCCCGCACTGTTTACTCAGGAAAAGAGCGGAGGTGCCCGTACTGTTTCTAAAAGAAAAGTGCGGATAAAAAAAAAAAGAAAAAAAGAAAAGAAAAAAAGAAAAAAAAAACTTTTCTCGGGGATTCTACAGGTTTACTAGTCAAAATCAGAAAAAAATAAATTCACCAGTCAAAAATAAAAGAAAACAAAATTCAAAAACCATTCCCTAGTGGAGTCACCATTTTGTTGGACAGACAAGTCGTTCCTGCGGACAAGACATACCTCCCAAGTGTCCTACAGACAGCTAGCAACAAATGGACAAATAAATACTACTTTCTCTAGATTTTATTTTAGAATTAACTATAACAGGGTTTGGAAACCTACTTGTAATCCAGCGCTGATCTTCTTTCTTGTCACTTCGAATATCCTGTCGCTCCGAATATGTTTCTTTTCGGGACCTGCAATTACAAACACGAAAGAATCAGAAGCACCTGCATAATATAGATTAATTCATAAACCATAAACCTATCTTGATGATCAAGGAATTCAAGAAATGAGATAGTTAACTAAATAAGCCATTGATAAAACATGATAAACAAGCCATTTAATTTAACAAGCTCATTGAGAAAACAATATTCATTTGTAATAACTTAAATAAAGACGAGTCTTACAACCATGTTTGCCTTGATGTCGTACAGGCTTTCATGGGGTTCGGAATAGGCGTTTCCTTTACTTTGACAAGCCTTACACTCTCTCAGCGAAAGCACATGGGTGTGTAATCATTCCCATATTAGCTATGAAAGTCTGAGGTTTTACAACATTTCTCCTAAAAAATTCTTCAAGTCTAACCCCTTTTGAAGCTGCAATATGGCTTCAATTTATAGGAAAAGAAAGGAGGTTATGGTTCCCCATAAGAAGGGATAGAATGCTCTTTTGAAGGGATTGGGCTCCATAATTCAAGGGGTAGACTCCCATAATGGAGGAATGAACATACATGATAGGAGCGAACCTTCGACCGGATAATTGCTTCTAGAAGCTTCCAGATTTGACTGTTGGGCTTATAAATGTTACTTTCCGCCTTCGTTTTACCTTTTATAGGGGTCCGCACCCTTAATGAATAAAAAGTGCGTTTGGCTCCGTATGATTTATAGCCAAAAAGTGCGGCACCGCAGGCAATACTAAGAGAAAGTGCGGTACAAGTGTTTTAAAGGCTTTTATGAGCTTTTCTCTTAATTTCAAGGCTTGATTTTAGGAACTTTGATGTTGTAGACTTCTAAGGGAGTACTAAAACGTCATGGTGACAAATTTCAGTGTAACACTTCAAGCTTACTGCTAGTGAAGACACTTCCTGGCATGATCTTTCCCAATGCAGCGTGAGGAGTCCTGTTCTGAACATAGACAGATGTATTTCAAGTTTCAACCCACATAAATTT
Organism: Pinus albicaulis; assembly: GCA_034641835.2. Lineage (NCBI taxonomy): Eukaryota > Viridiplantae > Streptophyta > Pinopsida > Pinales > Pinaceae > Pinus > Pinus albicaulis. The sequence goes on along the minus strand of CM076584.1, from coordinate 1,055,336,924 downwards.
GGGCATGTTTTGATTATACAACATTGCCCTTGTTGCTTCGACAATAGTCTTATTTTTCCTTTCTGCCACACCATTCTGCTCCAGATTGTATGGAGTTGTTCATTCTCTTTTGATACCTTCCCTTGTGCAAAATCCAGTGAATTCCTTATCTATATATTCACTGCCATTGTTTGATCGCAACACCTAGACCCGCTTTCTTGTCAGATTTTCTACCAGAGCCTTAAACTCTTTAAACTGATTGAAGATTTCATCCTTGGTCTTCAAAAAGTAGATCCAGGTTTTCCTGGAATGGTCATCAATGAAGGTGACAAAGTACTCGGAACCACTGAGAGATCTAGTGTACATTGGTCCACAGATATCCGAGTGTATCAAGTCCAATACACCATTGGCCCTATTGTTTCTTCTCTGATACGCTACATTGGCATATTTTCCCAATACGCACCCCTTCCATACATCATCTCGTTTAGTGCTCAGCTCTGGAACTCCTGTGACAGTATTCTGGAGAATTTTTAATGCCCTATGATGAAAATGTCCCATTCTTCTGTACCATATCCCATTCAAGTCCGTTTCATCTGCGCTGCCGAACAGTGCCATTAGAGATTCAAGATGCAACTTGTAGAGTTTGTTGCTTCTTACCCCAATCTATGCCTTCTTCTTCCAATTGGGTTGTTTGACGCAAAACCTGCTGCCAATAAAGTAAACATCATAAACTCGGTTTTGAAGTTGAGACACTGAGAGAAAGTTCATCCCCAACCCGGGCACATGCAGTACATTAGTGGCCTGGATCTTATTTCTAGCCTTAGTTTGAAAAACTACAGTACCTCTCCCAATAGGAGTGAATTTTGCTTTATTACCCATGGTTATTTTAAAATTCATCTTCTCTTTTCGGTAGTTGCGATAAGAAAAAGTCCCCCACGGACAAATGAAAGCTGTTTTAGGTTGATCTGTAGGGAGTATGTTTATTTGATTGTAGCCAGAGAATCCATCCATGAAAGATAACATTTCACTTCCAGCACAATCGTCAATAATTTGATCGATGTAAGGGGTTGGATAATTGTATTTTGGACAAGCTCGATTTATATCCCTATAATCGATACATACTCGTATTGTTCCTTGTTTTTTATTGACTAGAACAATATTACATAACCAATCCGTTAACGGGATTGGATAAATAAAACTTGCACGAAGTAATTTTTCAACTTCGGCTTTAATAGCGGTAGCTTTTCTCGGATGTATTTGACGTAATATCTGTCTAATGGGTTTAGCATCCGGGTATGTCTTAATTTCATGAACAACAATCAACGGATCTATTCTTGGAATTTCTGCATATGACCAGGTGAAAATGTCGCAAAATCCCTAAAATCGGGCTTTAGATGCTTGGATTTCATCAGTCGTACAAGAAGCACCTATATGAATGTTTTCAACAATTCCGGGTTTTACTAAAATGTCAAGAGGAACCATTGTAGAAATATTATCTAAATTCAATTCAGAACCAAAATGTGAAACAGGATTTTGAGGTTCTTTGACAAAATCAGTAGTAAAAATGGAGGAAAAATCATTCTCAAAATGATCGAGAATAGGTAAAAATGAAGACCTATGATGAAGATCTTCTCATGGTAACTCATAGACCGACAAGAATTCACGAATATGTTCATCAGTATTGAATACTCGTTGATCAAGATTCGGAATTGATGTCGAAGCTAAGCTTGATATTGAAAATGACTCCTAATTGATCACATTCACTAGATCAGATTTAGTTGAAGGAGTATCAGAAAATAACTATACATTCTGATATGCTAACTGAAAAGGACTCAAAGGCATTGGGCCATCGAAAGAATCCAATTTTGATTCTTAAGGTACTATCCATGGATCATCAAAGGAAATAGTACTTGATGTAATCATATTGATATTAGTAATAAGAGGTTGTACGTTGGGAGCAAGCGAGGAAAAAGTTCCTAGTAAAGCCAAATCTTTAAGCAAACCTACTCCGACATCCTTATAAGGGATATTTGACTTTCCGATATGCTGGATGCTATCAGTAGACGCTGGGTCGGATGAATAATATGAGAGCTGATCTATTTTAATGATCTTTCCTTTATGGAGAAACATGATGAGAAGAAAGATCGATGATACAACAGCAGTCATGGCGTAAGACCAACTGTGACCCAGGAGAAGGTTGTAATCCAGAGGGGCATCAACCACTTCCACATCTAGATTAACCATTTTTCCATCGACCTCTATTGGTAGATCTTGTAAAATTCCATACGGTTGAAAACCTCTTCCATCAAAAGCTTTGAGAATAGTCCGCGATTGGTTAATTGTGGGAGAATCAAGTGATTTCCAACATTTTAATGACATAATACACGTAGAATCCCCTTCATCAATAATACATTTGCAGAAAACATGCTTGTTTTTTACTATTATTGTTCTAAAAAGTATCAGATAAGGGTGTAAAATTCTCTAAATTGAAGATCATGAGGTTCGAATCCTGGAGGTCTATAGCTCCCAAGGCTGATAATAGTAATTTTCTTTGGGCTGGGCATGATTTTAGCACTTCCAAAGCCAACATTGCTGAAGGGGATATCACCAAGTCTTCAATAATATTGTAATTCTGAGCAGCTTTCGCATGTGGATTGAAAGATGATTCACGAAGTACACCTTTAGTAGGTGGTTTGATTAATAAGTTAGGATTTTGTTTCTTGATTTGTAATGGATCAGAAACTGAGGGAGATGCAGTTGATGCAGAATTGGATGTTTCTGCTTCTTTACCAGTATTTTTACTACCGTAATCTTGCAATCGCATCGCAACCATCAAGATATTCTCAAGCGCATTTGAGGAAGACCCAACCATATTACTATATTGAGTAGGAAAAGGATCCTTCAAGACAACATGTATAGGTGAACCTTTAACGAATTTGTTACCTTGCCTCTATGCGAGCACTCTTTTGTAAAATGATCTTAGTCACATATCAGACAAGGATATCAAGGTTTACATTTTTCGTCAGTTGGTTCAGTTGTATTTTTTTTATCTTTTGAATATTTTTTCTTTTTATTCTTACCTTTCTTCTTACCACCAGTTTTAGGTTTGGTTGTAGATGATTCTATAACATGAATATCAGCGGAAAATTCAATGAAATAATCTCCTTTCGGTGAATCGGGTAAAGTGATAATAGGAGAAGTTGTGTTGGATGAATTCCTCTTACTTTTACCAGTGCTAATAGAACCAATTATACCATCAGTGGCATGAGAGCCTGAGAAATGACTTGCTCTTCTGTAACAACGCCTCCTTTGGCCACAGCTTGAGTAATTTTGGGCAATAACAATTTAATAAACCATTCAGCCAAAATTTGATCTGGAATAAAGACCTTCACTAAATTCCTTCTACGTCTCCATTCATGAATGTGATCGGATATGTATGTAGACGTAGACTATTTTAATGAAGTCAAAAATTCTGTGTCATTTTCGTATCTGACAGGCAAATGAAAAGGGGTTAATAAAGCAGTAGCTAGTGCATTAAAATTATTAAAAG